>CAUYQG010127850.1:0-32745 GCA_963574415.1 Tarsius wallacei
ACTAGATAATGTATGGGCTTTTTTTTTTTTTTTTTGGTAATATTGGTCAAATGAAAAACTGTCAGCCCTATGTTACTCTTCAAATTACTTTGCAACAACTTTTAGCTGGATGCAGTGATTTACGCCTGTAATCCCAGCACTTTGGGAGCCGGAGGTAAGAGGATTGCCTGAGTCCAGGGGTTTGAGACCAGACTGGGCAGCATGGTGAGATTTCATCTCTAAAATAAATTTAAAAATTAGCTGGGTGTGGTGGTATGCAACTGTGTTTCCAACTACTTGGAAGGTTGAGGCAGAAGGATCACCTGAACCCAGTAGACTGCAGTGGCCATGAGCGTGCCACTGCATTCCAGCCTGGGCGACAGAGTGAGACTTCTACTCAAAAAAAAGGTTTTATAAAATCAAAACCTGCTTCTTACCGCACAAAATTCTTACTGGCCTTTTCTCTTCACCATAGTTTAATTGTAGACAGTCATGTGTTGCTTAACAATGGGCATATGTTCTGAGAAATGAGTTGTTAGGCAATTTTATTGTTGTGTGAACATCATGGAATGTATTTACACACACCTAGATTTTGTAGCTTGCTATACACCTAGGCTATGTGGTATAGTCTGTTGCTGCTATGCTGCCAACCTGTATATCACAATACTGTAGGCAGTTGTAACACCAGTGGTAAATCTCTGTGCAGCTAAACATAAAAATGTGGTAATAATATGATGTTATAATTTATTTTTTTTTGAGTTGGTCTCATTCTGTCATCCAGGCTGGAGTGCAGTGGCACGCTCATGGCCAATGCAGCCTCGATCTACTGGGCTCAGGCAATCTTTCCACCTCAACCTTTCAAGTAGCTGGAACTATAGGAATGCGCCACCATGCCTGGCTAATTTTTAAATTTCTTATAGAGACGAAGTCTTGCCATGTTTTCCACACTGGTCTTGAACCCCTGAGCTCAGACAGTCCTCTCGCCTCCACCTCCCAAAGTGCTGGGATTATAGGCCTAGAGTCACTGCACCTGGCTGGTATTATAATTTTTTTTTTTTTGAGTTGGAGTTTCATGACATCGCCTAGGCTGGAGTGCAGTGGCACACTCACAGACACCCCAGCATTGACCTGCTGGGCTCAGGAGATCCTTCTGCCTCAACCTTCCAAGTATTTGGAACTACAGGTGTGTGCTACCATGCCTGGCTAAGTTTTTGTTTATTGTAGAGTTGAAGTCTTGCCAAGTTGCCCGGGCTGGTCTTCAACCTGGGGACACAGGCAATCCTTTCACCTCGGCCTCCCAAAGTACTGGGATTATAGGCTGAGCCGCCGAGCCTGGCTGATATTATAATCTTATGGGAACTCCCTTCTTTGTGAGGTCTGCTGTGGACCACATGTTGTTATCTGGTGTGTGACTATATTTTACCTTTGTGTTTGCATATAAAATTGAAGATAGCCAGCAGAGATGACTTTGGCAGTTTTTACTATCATGGTGTTATGATAGTCTATCCTCATTGGTAGCATGTGGGTTAATTGGTGTTTTTTTTTTTTTTTTAAGTTGGAGTCTCACTCTGTCGCCCAGACTAGAGTGCAGTGGCCGCTCCTGGCCACCGCAGCCTCGACCTGCTGGACTCCGGCGATCCTTCCGCCTCAGCCTTCCAAGTAGCTGGAACTACAGGCGTGCTACCACGCCTGGCTAATTTTTTGATTTATTGTAGAGATGTGGTCTCGCCAAGTTGCCCAGGCGGGTCTCGAACCCGTGGGCTCAGGCAATTCACTCACCTCGGCCTCCCAAAGCGCGGGATTACAGGCTGAGCCACCGAGCCCGGCCTATTAATACATTTTCAGTTGCATGTTGTCCTCCTTCTCCCTCTCTCTGAGGTGTGTGTCCATGCTGTATATGCTTCCTGCCCTGTTAGTTGCTGCCTTGGTTAGCAAATCAACTGTTGCCATATTACAGTGCTTGTGTTTGAGTAACTCTTAATTTAATTGGTAATACTTTACTAATGATAACTTAATGATTAGTTATTGGTGTTAATCTTTCACTGTTTCTAACTTATAAATGAAAACTTTATTCTAGGTGTTTATGTATGGGAAAACCATGGTGTATATAGTGTTTGGTACCAAATGCAGCTTCAGGCATCCACTGGGGGTCTTGGGACATATCCCCCGTGCAGAAGGGGTGACTGCTGTATTTATTTGCAGTGCATGTATTACATGAGCATATGATTAAAGACTCAATTTGGCTGCTTTTTTGAAAATACGAAGATGCATCTGTTCTACTACTAGATTAACAAGGTTATAGAGGTTGTCGAGCATAATGGTACATTTATATTTAACATACCAAAAGATTAGTAAAATGAGTCAGAAAATGATCTAGAAATTTAATGACATTATTATAAATATTGTGGATGTTATTAAGAAACACCAAAGACAAGGCTGGCATGGTGACTCACGCCTATAATCCTAGCACTGGGATTAGTCATGCCGAGCTGAGGGGATTGCCTGAGCCCATGGGTTCGAGAACAGCCAGGGCAACTTGGTGAGATCTCATCTCTACAATACATAAAAAAATTAGCTGGGCATTGGTAGCTTGCGCTTGTAGTTCTGGCTATTTGGAAGGCTGAGGCAGAAGGATCGCCTAAGCCCAGCAGGTTGAGGCTGCGGTGGCCGTGAGCATGCCACTGCACTCCAACCTGGGCGACACAGTGAGACTCCAACTCAAAAAAAAAAAATTTCAAAAAATTAGCTGGGCGTGGTGGTTCATGCCTGTAGTTCCAGCTATTTGGAAGGCTGACGTAGAAGGATCCCCTGAACCCAGTATGTCAAGGCCGCGGTGACCATGAGCGTGCCAGTGCACTCCAGCTTGGGCAACAGAGTGAGACTCCAACAACAACAACAACAAACCACAGAAGATAACACACATTTAGCATCTCCTCATAGGTATTGGGGGGATAATGGTAATCTTTCCACATAGATAAAATACTTGCTTACAAAACTTACAGACTAAGAGAAGACACAGTTATTGTTTCTGAGTGAGGTGATAATTTTTTTTTGAAGTGGATAATTTAGTGGTAGTTTAGTTTTTCTTAAATCTTAAATCTTGAGGTTTTAAAATATAAATTAAGAAAAAATGAGCTGGATGCGATAGCTCATGCCTGTAATACTAGCACTTTGGGAGGTGGAGGCGAGTAATTGCCTGAGCCCAGGGGTTCAAGACCAGGGCAACTTGGTGAGACCTTGTCTCTAATAATAAATAAAAAAAATTACCTGGGCATGGTGGCACACACCTGTAGTTCCAGCTACTTGGAAGGCTGAAGTGGAAGGGTTGCTTGAGCTCAGCAGATCGAGACCAAGGTGGCCTTGAGTGTGCCATTGTACTCCAGCCTGGGCGACACAGTGAGACTTCGACAAAAAAAAGAAAAAAAAATAGAAGACATTTTTAATGAAGTAAAAGTTTTAAATCTTAACATTTGCTTACAATTTTTTTGAGATATAACTTACATATAGTGAGGTGCACAGATCTTCACTACTATTTTTTTTTTTTGAGTTGGAGTCTCACTCTGTCGCCCAGACTGGAGTGCAGTGGCCGCTCCTGGCCACCACAGCCTCGATCTGCTGGACTCCAGCGATCCTTCCGCCTCAGCCTTCCGAGTAGCCGGAATTACAGGCACGCACTACCACGTCCGGCTGATTTTTTTGATTTATTGTAGAGATGAGGTCTTGCCAAGTTGTCCAGGCGGGTCTCGAACCCGCAGGCTCAGGCAGTCCACTCACCTCAGCCTCCCAAAGTACGGGATTACAGGCTGAGCCACCGAGCCCGGCGAAATATATTTCTGGGGGGGAGTGGGAGTCTCACTCTGTCACCCAGGCTGGAGGATGGTGGCACGCTCCTGGCCACCGCAGCCTCGACCTGCCGGGCTCAGGCAATCCTTCCGCCTCAGCCTTCCAAGTAGCTGGAACGACAGGCATGTGCCACCATGCCCGGCGAATTTCGTGATTTACTGTAGAGATGAGGTCTCACCAAGTTGCCCAGGCGGGTCTCGAACCCGCGAGCTCAGGCAATCCTTTCACCTCAACCTCCCAAAGCGCTGGGATTAGAGACGTGAGCCACTGCGTCCGGCCTTCTTCACTACTATTTAATGAGTTTTGATAAATGTGTATACCTGTGTTAGTTGCTTCCGCCGCCATTGCTTTAGTCAATCCCTGTTATGTTCTTTTTTGCCATAGTTTTTCTTGTTCTTGAATGTCCTATAAATAGAATAATATGGTGTGTATTGTGTGTGTCTGGCTTCTTTTTATTTTTTGTTTTGTTTTTGTTTTTGACTCAGAGTCTCACTCTGTCACCAGGCTGGAGTGCAGTGGCATGATCATTGCCACTGCAACCTTGACCTGCTGGGCTCAGGTGATCCTTCCTCCTCCAAGTAGCTGGAACTACAGGCGTGCACCATCATGCCTGGCTAATTGTTTTGATTTATTGTAGAGATACTGTCTCACCATGTTGCCTAGGCTGGTCTCGAACTCCTGGGCTCAGGCAATCCTCTCACATTTGCCTCTCAAAGTGCTGGGATTAAAGGCATGAGCCACTGCACCTGGCCTCAACATAATGTTTTTAAAGTTTATCCATGATGTTGCACATGTCAGTGGTTTGTTCTTTTTAGTCTGTGTATGTTAATCCATTGTATGAATATACCACAGTTTTTTTGTCCATTCCATTTGGCCATTGAAAATGGATAATTTAGTGGTAGTTTAGTTTTTCTTAATCAACAGTTGCTGTGAACTTTTGATTACAAGCCTTTTTTTCCCATTATGTTTTAAATTCTAAAAACTGTTGAGATTACACTTTCTTGAGACATATGTTTTTATTTCTCTTGGATAAATAACTAGTGGTAGAATTACTGAGGTATAGGACAGATGTATGTTTAACTTTAGAAGACATTGCTGAACAATTTCTCCAAGAAGTTAAACCATTTTACATTCTATCTTGCAGTCAATGAGAGATTCATTTGAGGGACAGACCACAATTGAGTTTTAGAAAGATTATTCTGGTACAGTGGGGTACAAGACTTGGGCTAGAGGAAGCACAATATAATTATATAGTTGAAAATGGATGTATTCCTGATTCAAGAAATTGGTAGGGAGAGAGAATCTTATGAAGCTATAAGGACATGGAATCCTGAGACTTGGTGTGTGGGTTGAGCATATGGAAGGACTCAGGTAACCCCCATGTTTAGGCTGCTGGGTATTGGTATGATAGTTATTAACAGGGTGTACACAGCTGTGGATCATATTGGAGGGATGAAGGGGTGATGAATTCTGTTTTGTTGTAAGTACTAATTGGGTTAAAAGGAAGTATAAGATATCTCTAGGAGTGTGTGTAGTCAGGAGAGAGTCCAGGGTGAAATTGGAACTTTGGGGACCACTGACATTTAAGAAATGAGCTGACTGCTGGGTGCAGTGGCTCAAGCCTTAATCCCAACACTTTGGGAGGCCGAGGCGAGAGGATTGTCTGAGTCCAGGGGTTTGAGACCAACCTGGGCAACTTGGTGAGACCTCATCTCTGCAATAAAACAAAAAGTTAGCCGGGTGTGTAACATGTGCCTGTAGTAACTACTTGAAAGACTGAGGTGGAAGGATCACCTGAGCCCAGCAGGTGGTGGCTGTGGTGACTGTGAGTGTGCCACTGCACTTCAGCCTGGGCGAAAGAGTGAGACTCGACTCAAAAACAACAACAAAAAGGCCGGGCTAGGTGGCTCAGCCTGTAATCCCAGCACTTTGGGAGGCCGAGGCGAGTAGATTTCCTGAGCCTGAGGGTTCGATACCAGCCCGGGCAACTTGGAGAGACCTCCTCGCTACAATAAAAATTAGCTGGGTGCAGTAGCATGTGCCTGTAGTTCCGGCTACTTGGAAGACTGAGTAGGAAGGATCGCTGGAGCACAACAGGTTGCTGGGGTGGAGGTGAGCTTGCCACTGCACTGCAGCCTAGGCAACGGAGTGAGACTGACAAAAAAAAAAAAAAAAAAAAAAAGAAATGAGCTGGTGATGAGGAGTCTGCAAAAGAACAGAAGGAGTAGTCAGTGTAAAAGGAAACTATAAAAGAATAGAACTTGGAGAGGCAGGAAATGGCTGGAATGTTGTTAATGTGAGTAAAAAGAAATACGGACCTTCTTTTATATCTGTTAAAACTAATAATGTCATATTACTTGACCTAGTAATTGCACTTTATGGAATAAATCCTAGAGAAACCCACAAATGTGGAAGCACCAATCTAGTGTATGATAATAGAAAATTGGAAGCAACCCAAGTTCCATCCATTTAGCCATCAGTAGAGGATTGGTTAAATAAAATGTATATGTACATTTATCTGATGGGATGCTATACAGCTGATGGAATATGGGTTATATACTGTGTTACTTTCCTATGCTACTGTAACAAATTAGCACAAACTTACTGACTTAAAACAACACAAATGGCCAGGCTCGGTAGCTCAGCCTGTAATCCCAGCACTTTGGGAGGCCGAGGCGAGTGGATTGCCTGAGCCTGCGGGTTCGAGACCAGCCTGGGTAACTTGGAGAGATCTTGTCTCTACAACAAATTGAAAAAATTAGCCGGGTGTGGTAGCGCGCGCCTGTAGTTCCAGGTACTTGGAAGGCTGAGGTGGAAGGATCGCCAGAGCCCAGCAGGTTGTCACTGGGGTGTCCGTGAGTGTGCCACTGTACTCCAGCCTGGACGATGGAGTGAGACTCCAACTCAAAACACACACACACACACACACACACACACACACACACGCACCACAAATTTAGTCTCATACAGTTCTGAAGGCTGAAGTCCAAAATGTTTCACCTGGTTAAAGTCAAAGTTTTCATAAGGCTAATATCTTCTGGAGACTCTAAGGGAGGCCCTGTTTCCTTGCCTCTTCCAGCTTCTGTAGCTGCATTCCCTGTGTTCCTTGTGCTGCATTCCTTGGGCCCTTCCTCATCTTTATGGCCAGCAACACAGTATCTTCACATCTTCCTGTTTATGGTTTCACAATTGCCTTCTCTCTAATAAGGACTTTTGTGATTATATCGGGCCCAACCTGGATAATTCAGGATAACCTCCGCACAGCTCAAGATCCTTAACTTAATCACACCTGCAGAGTTCCTTTTGCCAAGTGAGCTAACTTCTTTACAGGTTCTGGGGATTAGGGTGTGGAGCTCTTTGGGGCAGGCATTAATCAGTATACCACAAATACTGACAAGGACAGAAGAGCATAGTACATTATGTAAAAAAAATTCTCAAAGAAATATGTGTAGTGGTTATCTAATTTTTGTAAAGTTAAAAAATCATCTATCTATAGGTCAATGTATGTATTATTAGAAAAGAAATCTTGATTAATGTACACCATACTGCTAACAACGACTGTCTTGGAGAGTGGAGTTACAGAGTTCTTGGACTTACATTTTTTTCCTGTGCTATTTGGATTCTTAATATGCATTTTTAAAAAAACATTTTATTATATTATTTATTTACTTATTTGAGTTGGAGTCTCACTCTGTCGCCCAGGCTCCACGCCTGGCCACTGTAGCCGTGAACTGCTGGGCTCAGGTGATCCTTCTACTTCAGTCTGTCAAGTAGCCGGAACTATAGGCTCGTGCTGCCACACCCAGCTAATTTTTTGATTTATTGTAGAGATGAGGTCTTCCGATGTTGCCCAGGCTGGCCTCAAACCTGTGGGCTCAGGCAATCCTCTTGCCTCGGCCTCCCAAAGGTCTGGGATTATAGGATTGAGCCACTGTGCCCAGCCTAATATGTATTTTCTAATCAGAAGAATCAAAATAAGTAAAAGAGAATGGTGCTGGTTACATGTTGCAGAGAGATTAAGTTAGATAAGGACTATAAAGTGTTTACTGGATTTAGCAACAGAAGCTCTTGGTGAGTGACTCTGGCTTAGTGTGGTTTCAGTAAAAGGGTAGAATGGAAGCCAGTTTGCAATGGAAAAGTGGGAGATGAGGAAAGGAAGAGTGAGAAGCTAAACTTCTTTCCAGTTATTTAGCTAGTGGGGGAGGGAGGATGCAGGGAGATGAAGGGTACTTAAAGGGAATAAGGTCCGGTGAGATTTTTTTGTGTGTGTGTCACTCTGAGTCACTCTCTGTCACCCAGGCTGGAGTGCAGTGGCACGCTTGTGGCCACCGCAGCCTCTACCTGCTGGGCTCAGGTGATCCTTCCGCCTCAGCCTTCCAAGTAGCTAGAACTACAAGTGTGTACCACCATGCCCGGCGAATTTTTTGATTTATTGTAGAGAAGAGGTCTCAACAAGTTGCCTAGTCTGGTGTCGAACCCCTGGGCTCAAGCAATCATCTGGCCTCCGCCTCCTGAAATACTGGGATTACAGGAGTGAACCACCATGCCTGGCTCCACTGAGATTTTTAAATAAGTCAGAGCAGCATGTTTAAAAGTTGAGTGCAGAAACCAAGGGAGTGATCGCTCGAGCTCCATGAGAGTTAAAAGAACATAAGGTCTGGAATTTTCTGACTATAGATAGACCTGCTTGTCTGTGGCAGGTGAGAACTAGAGGGGTATGGATGTGGATAAAGCTTATTATGCAGCGTTTAGTTTCCTTTAATATTGTCAGATTTTAGAAAATCTCTTGCAATCCTAAAATGCTTCTTTGCCATCTTCTAAAAGTCGGTTATTGTGTAGCCATGTATCTTTTAGTCTTGCTAACTCTCATTGTGTTGACTTGTCCTAGAAATACCTGATTGTTTCTGTAGCCTAGTTTGAGGTTTTAGAGAATAGAACCTTAGTTTTCTAGTGTAACAATTCGGGTATTTTTTTTCCTGTTATCTTTGAAACTAACCACTGCATTAAAAACATCTGCTTGTATGAGCTTGTATTAATTTTCTCTAGAATGTTACAACAGGAAGGCACTAGAGAAATTACTCTCTTCAAGGAAACCAAGGCTCAATGAGCTTAAATAACTTGTCAAGAAGGAAACCAAGGCTCAGTGAGCTTTAAATAACTTGTCAAGGCCATACATTTTGTTAATAGAATATGGTGCTTTATGTTGCTGAGATGCTGAGGACCTTTTAAAAAATTATTTCATTGATATTTAGTATTTTTATGTCAGGATTTTGTAATTTTTCCTATATATCCTTCTTGCTTTGTTTGTTCTTTTTTTTTTTTTTGAGTTGGAGTTTCACTCTCACCCAGACTGGAGTGCAGTGGCCGCTCCCAGCCACCGTAGCCTCCATCTGCTGGGCTCCGACGATCCTTCCGCCTTAGCCTTCCAAGTCGCTGGAACTACAGGCACGCGCTACCACACCCAGCTAAGTTTTTTTGATTTATTGCAGAGATGAGGTCTCGCCAAGTTGCCCAGGCGGGTCTCGAACCCGTGGGCTCAGGCAATCCACTCACCTCGGCCTCCCAAAGCGCGGGATTACAGGCTGAGCCACCGAGCCCGGCCGCTTTGTTTGTTCTTAAGTCGGAGTCTCACTCTGTTGCCCATGCTGGAGTGCAGTGGCACACTGCTCACGACCACTGCAGCCTCGACCTGCTGGGCTCAGGTGATCCTTCTGCTTCAACCTTCCAAGTAGCTGGAATTACAGGTCTGTGCCACCATGCCCACCTAATTGTTTTTTGATTTGTTGTAGTGATGAGGTCTCGCCATGTTGCCCAGGCTGGTCTTGAACCCGTGGACTTGGGCAATCCTCTCACATCTGCCTCTCAAAGTGCTGGGATTATAGGTGTGAGCCACCACACCTGGCTTCTTCTCTCCAATTTTGATTGAGAGAACATTCTCCCCCCTCCTAATTTCATTGTTGTTTTCTTTTACCAGTATAGTACTTCCTCCTTCTTGGAGGTTGCATTCCAAGTCCTCTTGCGGTGCCTGAGCCTGTGTTTAGTACCAAACCCTTTATGTACTATGGTCTTTCCTAGACGTACCTATTTGTAATAAAGTTTAGTTTATAAATTAGGCACAATAAGAGATTAACAAGCATGACTAATAATTAAGCTATTTATTTATTTATTTTTTGAGTTGGATTCTCATTCTGCCGCCCAGACTGATGTACAGTGGCATGCTTACGGCCACCACAGCCTCAACCTCCTGGACTCAAGCGATCCTTCCGCCTCAGTCTTCCAAGTAGCTGTAACTACAGTCACGGGCTACCATGCCCAGCTAATTTTTTAAATTTATTGTAGAGATGAGAACTTGCCAAGTTGTCCACGCTGGTCTCAAACCTGTGGGCTCAGGCAACCTCTTACCTTGGCCTCCAAAAGTGCTGGGATTATAGGCATGAGCCATCACACCCAGCCAAGCGGTATTTTATTTTGTTCATTTATTTTTTGAGTTGGAGTCTCACTCTGTGCTACCACGCCTGGCTAATTTTTTTTTTTTTTTTGGTAGAGACGAGATCTTGCCAAGTTGCCTGGGTTGGTCTCGAACTCATGAGCTCAGGCAATCCACTTGCCTCGGCCTCCCAAAGTGCTGGATCTTAGGCTAAGCCACTGAGTCTGTCCAATAGGTATTTTATTTTATTTTTTTTTTGAGTTGGCATCTCACTGCGTCACCTAGACTGGAGTGCAGTGGCCGCTTCCGGCCACCGCAGCCTCGACCTGCTGGGCTCCAGCGATCCTTCCGCCTCAGCCTCCCGAGTAGCCGGAACTACAGGCGTGCGCTACCACACCCGGCTAAT
The DNA here is from genome assembly GCA_963574415.1 of Tarsius wallacei. Classification (NCBI taxonomy): domain Eukaryota; kingdom Metazoa; phylum Chordata; class Mammalia; order Primates; family Tarsiidae; genus Tarsius; species Tarsius wallacei. Next base: position 10,656 of record CAUYQG010127850.1, read on the forward strand.
TTTTTTGATTTATTGTAGAGATGAGGTTTCGCCTGCCCAGGCGGGTCTCGAACCCACGGCCTCAGGCAATCCACTCACCTCAGCCTCCCAAGGTGCGGGATTACAGGCTGAGCCACCAAGCCCGGCCCAATAGGTATTTTAATACCATTGCTGCTGCCAAGAAAAAATTATGTGCGGCTATGCCTCTAAAAACAAAAAAAATGCTTTGTGTTTGTTCACCAGAAGGGTGAGGGCAAGGAATAGACTAGAGCAGTACACCACCATGCCCAGCTAATTTTTTTAAATTTTATTTTTTTTTTAGAGACGAGGTTTTGCTTTGTTGCCTAGTCTGGTCTGGAACTCCTGGCCTCCATCAGTCTTTGCACCTCAGCCTCCCAAAGCACTGGAATTACAGGCATGAACCTCTGTGCCCAGCCATATTGTCCCAGTTTTAATATAAAATAATTTGTGCAGAAATTACATTGGTAACTTGAAGATAGCACTGCAATATTTCATGTAATAATAATTCCCTCCATGAAGGAAAACAACTTTAGGTTTTGCTGGAAGTCTAGCAAAATTCTGTGTTGCAAATAATTTGATTATAAAAAGAATTGATGGCTAAAAAAAAAATGTGGTTTGGTGTAAAAAAAAATGAACAAGTTTTTTTTGTGTGTGTCCTTGTCATTTATAACCTTTTTGATCCATTTCTGTATCAGGAAAATATGTGTTTTTATATTTACTGTGCAAAGTTTGTCATGATGCATGGAAATAATAGATGTAAAATACCTGGAACAATACTTGGCCTGTCTTTCAGTAGTCAGTATAGATAGCAGCATTGGGGATTTTATGATTATGATATTGTTGTTATTATTTTTTGAGTTGGAGTCTCACTCCGTTGCCGAGGCTGGAGTGCAATGGCATGCTCATGGCCACCGCACCCTCTACCTGCTGGGCTCAGGCAATCCTTCTGCCTCAGCCTTCCAAGTAGCCACAACTACAGGCGTTCGCCACCATGCCTGGCTAATTTTTGATTTATCGAGGTCTCATCAAGTTGCCTGGGCTGGTTCCGAAACCATGGGCTCAGGCAATCCAGTTGCCTTGGCCTCCCAAAATACTGGTATTACAGGCTGAGCCACTGAGCCCAGCCCCGATTATGATATTATTAAAGGAAGGCTAAAAAAAATGCAGAAAGCTAAAATGAAATTGAAGATATATATAAGAAAGATCTGTCTCATAGCAGGATTGGTTTTGGTTTTGTTGAATTACCAGAATGGTTAAGTAGATTACCAAAACCATGTATACAGTTTTCTCATTTTTTCATTGTTGTTTGTTTGTTATTTTGAGTCAGAGTCTCACTGTGTCCCCCAGGCTGGAGTGCAGTGCCATGTTCATGGCCACCATGGCCTCTACCTGCTGGGCTTAGGCAATCCTTCTGCTTCAGCCTTCCAAGTAGCTGGAACTACAGGTGTGTACTACCACGCCCAGCTAATTTTCAAAAAATTTATTGTGGAGACAAGGTCTTGCCAAAATTGCCCAAGCTGGTCTGGAACCCCTGGGCTCCAGCAATTCTCTTGCCTCCGCCTCCCCAAGTGTTGAAATTTCAGGTGTGAGCCACTACACCTGACCCTAGAATTCTTTTATAGATTGTGTTTACTGACATGTATAGCATTAAGACATTTTTCAGTGTGAACAAGGGTTCATTCAGATCCATAGCATAGGGTAATTTTTTTCATTTGATCAAGGTAATTCAAAGGGTTGTTCTTTATTTCTTATTCAACTAGCAATGGTCTGGGTGCAGTGGCTCACGCCTGCAATCCCAGCACTTTGGGAGGTCAAGGTAGGAGGATTGCTTGAGACCAGCTTGGGCAACATAGTAAGATCTTGTCTCTACAAAAAATAAAAAAATTAGCTGGGTGTGGTAGTTCGTACCTGTAGTCTCAGCTACTTAGGAGACTGAGGAAGGAGGATCTCTTGAACCCAGGAGTTTGAGACTACAGTGAGTTATGATAGTGCCCACTGCCATCCAGACTAGGTGACAGAGTGAGACCCCAGCTCCAAAAAAAGAAAAAAATAAATTTAGCAATGGATATGCTGAATGTATTAACATGAAAACTCTTATTACTGGAGCATCAAATATAAGAAAAACTTAGTAATAAAACTGATGTTTTATTTACAAGATTTGTTTTATTTAGAAGATTTAAAAAAACTTAAGTCTGGGTAACCCCTTTGGGTCCCCTCCCACTGTGGGAGCTTTCTGTTCTCTTAGTAAATTCTGCTTTCAAAAAACAAAACAAAACAAAACTTAAATCTTGTAATGAAGTTAGATTATTCAGAGTTGAATGTGTCTGTTAGCCTTGGTGAAATTCAACTTAACCTCTGATGGAGGCATGTAGTTGTGATGTGGTAGCCATTGGTTGCTTTTTCTCTATTAATTTTCTTTCCTTGTTATTTAGAGATTATTGCTGTAGCTTATGAAATGGAAGTTTTCCTTTTGTGTAAAATGTTAATTTTTTTTTTTGAGTCAGAGTCTTACTCTGTCACCCAACCTGGAGTACAGTGGCTCTGATCCTTCTGCCTCAGCCTTCAAAGTAGCTGGAAATACAGGCGCACCCCAGTATGCTGGGCTAATTTTTTGATTTTATCGTAGAGGTGAGGTCTTGCCAAGTTGCTCAGGCTGGTCTTGAACCAATGGGCTCAGACAGTCCTCTCACCTTGACCTCCCAAAGTGCTGGGATTATAGGCATGAGCAGTCACTGTGCCCAGCCTTGTGTTTTTACTTTTATGTTCTACAGTTAGTTTTAGCTTATCTTCTATTTTTTTTTTTTTTTTGAGTCAAGAGTCTCACTCAGTCACCCAGCCTGGAGTGCAGTGGTATGCTCATGGCCACCGCAGCCTCGATCTGTTGGACTCAGGCCAGCCTTCCAAGTGGCTGAAACTATAGGCACATGCCACCACGCCTGGCTAATTTTTGTGATTCATTGTAGAGACTGGGTCTCAACAAGTTGCCCATGCTGGTCTTGAACCTCTGAGCTCAGGCAGTCCTCTCCCCTTGGCCTCCTAAAGTGCTGGGACTATAGGCTAAGCCACCACGTCCTGCCTAGTTTATCTTCTTATTAGTGATTTATAGCTGTCAGGACATTTGTTTTAGGACTGTATGTTTAGTATCTTGGCTCCATCATTTATTATCTGAGGGATCTTATTAGCAAGTTATTTTAACTTCCATAGGCTTCAGTCAAATCTATCTCATGATTGGTGTGAGGATTAAATAAGATAATAAGTGTGAAGTCTTGTCACTGTGCCTGGCACATAATAAAGCTCATAGTAAATGATGGGGCAGCAGCAGTAGGATGTCACTGTTTACATGTTTTGCTTTTCTGAAATTTTCCTCCAGAAGTAGAAAGGTCAGAAAGAGATAGATGTATGCTGTATGCTTGCAGAAAACATTAACTTGGAGAAACGTGTCACATAGACATTTAAGGAAAGCATTGTCAGCAGTGTTGCCATTACTTCCTGTTTTTTCCCTTTCTCTGTAATTCCTACTGTTCCGTTTTTTTTATATCAGTGTGCTCTGTATCTTTGCTTCCTCCATCTCTCTTCAACAGCTGTTAGCTTAAATAAGTGAAATACATAGCTTGAAATTCTTTGTTGTGGACATTTACAGGGTATGACTTAAAACTTACATTCCATATTTGTTGATAATACTTGTAACATGCAAGCTGTTGCTACCTATATAATAATGGGTTTATTCCCATTTACACAGCTGGAACAATAATCTTTTTTTTTTTTTTGAGTTGAAGTCTCACTGTCACCCAGGCTGGAGTGCAGTGGCACACACTCACGACCACTGCAACCTCTGCCTCCTGGGCTCAGGCCATCCTTCTGCCTCAGCCTTCCAAGTAGTTGGATCCACAGATGTGTGCCACCACACCCAGCTAATCTTTTGATTTATTGTAGAGATGAGATCTTGCCAAGTTGCCCAGGCTGGTCTTGAACCCCTGGACTCAGGCAATCCTTTAGTTTCCATCTCCCAAAGTGTTCAGATTACAATAATAGTTTTTAAAACCTATTTATTTATTGAAGATAGATATTGCATTTGTACCAACTACTGTGTCTGGCTAATTTTTTTTTTTTTGGTTTATTTTAGAGATACCAAGTTGTTCAGGCTGTTCTCAGACTCCTGGGCTCAGGCAGTCCTCTCATCTCCACTTCCCAAAATGCTGGGATTACAGGCATGGGCCATTGCGCCTGGTCCTCTCCCTCTATTTCCCTTACTAAATTCTCACTTTCTTGAAGTAGCGAGTAATACTTTGATAATTTATCAAAAAATGAATTCATATCATATGTATATCCTATTCTTCACCAGTGTATGATTGATTCCATCATATTGGGAATAATGATTTTTTTTTTCTTTTTTAAGACTGCATCTCACTCTTGTCCAGACTAGAATGCAGTGTCACTATCATAGCTCACTGTAACCTCCAACTCCTGGGCTCAGGTGATTTTTCTGCTTCAATCTCCTGGGTAGCTCTGAATACAGGTATGCTGGGAAGTCACATTCCTTTTAATTACTGCATTACATTCTGTTGTATGGTGGTGTCATAATTTATTTGCTCATTTTCTGATTCATGGGCATTGTGATTATCACCAGCTTTTTTTCTAACATGAATAATTCTTTTATTAATGTTAGTATGTATATGCTTGCTTATTTAGGTATACATTTCATTGGGACAGATTTGTTAGCCTCTGTGCTTGTATCATAGATACGTCCAAATAGTCCTAAACACCTATATTAATGAATGTACTCAGCAATAATGTCTTTAAGAACACTCATTTATTTTAGGCAGAGCATCAGTATTTTATAATGAAATATTTTAGACAAAAAAAGGTCAAGATAAAAATATAATAAATACCTATGTTCTCATCACACACCTTGAGAAATAAAATATATATACACTTTTTCTTTTTCTTTTTTTTTTTTTTTTTGAGTTGGAGTCTCTCACTCTGTCGCTCAGGCTGGAGTGTAGTAGTGGCATGCTTAAGACCACTGCACCTTGACCTGCTGGACTCAGACCATCTTTCCGTCTCAGCCTTCCAAGTAGTTGGAACCATAGGCATGTGCTACCATGCACGGCTAGTTTTTTGATTTATTGTAGAGATGAGGTCTCCCCAAGTTGCCTAGGCTGGTCTCTGAGCCCGTGACCTTAGGCATTCCTCTCACCTCGGCCTCCCAAAGTGCTGGGATTACAGGCGTGAGCCACTGCGCCTGGCCTTGTACATACTTTTTTGTACCCTGTGTCACATTGTATTGTAATTGTTTCTGCATTTGCCTCCTTATACTTTTTACTAGTGAGCCACTTGAGGATAGGAACTACATCGCACTCATTTTCCTGCTCAATGTCTAGGCTTATACCTGTGCTTAATGTTTGTTGAGTGAAATTTATAGTGTTCTGGTGGAGGTAAAGAATTTAAAAGGGATATTAAATCCCTAAAGCTAAATAGCCTGTTTTGTTATTATTTTTTATTGAGTCAGGATCTTACTTTGTCACCCAGGCTGGAGTGCAGTGGTACAATCATGGCTCAACACAGCCTCCAACTCCTGAGCTCAGATGATCCTTCTGCCTCAGCCTCCTAAGCAGCTGGGACTACAGGTGCACAGCACCACACCCAGCTAATTTTTTCTGTGTGTGTGGAGATATGGTCTTGCTTTGCTGCCCAGCCTGCTCTCAGATTCCTGGGCTCAAGCAATTCTCCTGCCTGAGTCTCCCAAAGTGTTGGGATTTATTTTTATTTTTATTTTATTTATTTTTTTGAATAGGAGTCTCACTCTGTTGTTCAGTCTGGTGCAGCGGCATGCTCATGGCTACCTCATTCTCGACTTGCTGGGCTCAGGCAATTTTTCTGCCTCAGCCTTCTAAGTAGCTTGGAACCACAGGTTCATGCCACCACACCCAGCTAATTTTTTTGATTTATTGTGGAGATAATGTCTCACCAAGTTGCCCAGGATGGTCTCAAACCCCTGGACTCGGGCAGTCCTCTTACTTCCACCTCCCAAAGTGCTGGGATTGCAGGTACGAGCCACCACACTCAGCACGACTTCTTAACTAGCTTCTGTGAGGGAAAGGAACATGTCTGTTTTTATTTTATTTTATTTTTTGAGTTGGAGTCTCTCACTCTGTCCAGACTGGAGTGCAGTGGCACGCTCATGGCCACCGCAGCCTCAACCTGCTGGGCTCAGGTGATCCTCCCTCTTCAGCCTTCCAAATAGCTGGAACTACAGGCACGTGCCACCATGCCCGGCTAATTTTTTGATTTATTGTAGAGATGAGGTCTGTCCAAGTTGCCCAGGCTGGCCTCAAACCCTTGGTCTCAGGCAATCCTCTCACCCGGGCCTTCTAAAGTGCTGGGATTATGGGCGTGAGCCACCGTGCCCAGCCATCTGTTTTGTTTATGACTACATGTATAGCAAGTGTTCTTTCAGAGTCGGTTCTAAATAAATTCTTATTAAATGAGTAATGCTGGTGTTACCAAGCAATGGCCTTGCTGCTCGGCGTGCATAGAAGCCAATACTGTGGCACTGGCTTTTGAGAAAAGAAAGGACTTGATCGTGGGTGGACTGGCAAGGAGACAAGAGGCAATGCTCAAATCTGTCTTCCTGATCTGGGGCTTGGGGGCAGGTTTTGCAGGCAGAGAGACAGGAAAATGAGAGAGATAGGAAAATGAGAGAGGTAGGAAAATGCAGGGTGGTGGGATCTGGTTGATTCATGCAAAGAGGTGATGCCAGGTCATTGACTTTTAAGTCTCAATTGCTACCAAACAACTCACCCCTTAATTTGGTCCTTGTTCTTCAATCCCAAGCACTTTGGTTCTGCCTGTGGTTGGCTTTTCCATTCTGTCTGGCTCCACAGTCGTGAATTGAGTAAGCTCAGGTTACATGACCTGCAGCCTGTGGGTCTGTTGCACTAAAAAACAACTCATTTGGCCAGGCGTGGTGGCTCACGCCTGCAATTTCAGCACTTTGGGTGGCCAAGATGGGAGGATTGCTTGAGCCCAGGAGTTTGAGATAGCCTGGGCAACATAATGAGACTTTGTTTCAACGACAACAACAACATCAACAAATCAATAGGTTAGTCATGGTGGTACATGCCTGTAGTTTCAGGTACTTGGGAGGCAAAGGCGGGAAGATCGCTTGAACCCAGGAGTTGGAAGCTACGTTGAGCCATGATTGTACCACTGCACTCTAGCCTGGAGAACAGAGTGAGACCCTGAATCAAAAAACCAAACAAAAACCCCCAAATTAAAATGAAACCAAAAAATCCAGTTTTTTTTGTTACATTTAGTTACCGAAAGAATGGAGCCAGATTAAACTGGCTTTGTCGTTACACTGGAATATCTTCTCAAGTCTGTCGTGATGATCAAATGTGACAGTGTTTTATAGAGTATTAAGGGCTGTACTTTTACAAATAGATGTTATTTATATGCAGAGAAACTGAAGAAATTGGTTATGTGCCCCCTTGGAAAACGAGATTCAAATGAGTGAAGCATAGTCCCTGAACTTAACCTGTATTTCAATGTGTTCTTCCAATTCTGCATCTTACAGTTTTACACAGTGTTACATGAGCTTTTGAGGGTTGACTTGTTCTGTAAATAATTTTTTTTTTTTGAGTCGGAGTCTCACTTTGTCACTGAGGCTGGAGAGCAGTGGCACACTTACGGCCACTGCAGCCTCGACCCGCTGGGCTCAGGGCGATCCTTCCACCTCAGCCTTCCAAGTAGCTGGAACCACAGGTATGTGCCACCACGCCTGACTCATTTTTTGATTTATTGTAGAGATGAGGTCTCACCAAGTTACCCAGGCTGGCCTTGAACCCGTGGGCTCAGGTAATCCTCTCGCGTCTGCCTCCCAAAGTGTTGGGAGTGCAGGAGTGAGCCACCATGCCTGGCTGGCTGTGTCTTTTTCTTAGCTATTTCTGAATGTGCTAAGGCTATTGGAATACAACTCAGTAGTCTAATCAGAATTTAGGTAACACTCTTGCTTATATCAAGAGATCAAAATTCTTTAAGAAATTGCCTTTTTAGGAAGGCTGTATATTTAATTTGATTTTTTTTACTTGTTTCACGACTATACATTTATATATATACATATGTATCTCTATATACACACAAAAGTAATCATAGTATACAACATCAGTTAAAGCCTACCTAAAGTGACAGAAGCCTGGAGAAGGTTGATCATTTTTATTTTGCAAACTTCCAAAAATTGGGAAAGGAAACACAAGATTCCATATACAATTTTGATACATGCAATTAGTTTGTGCCTCTGAAAAAGCTTAGATGATAGGCAGGGAGCTTGTCATGAGCTTGTCATGAGCCTTGCATGTGGTAGGAAGAGGCAGTAGGGGTGGGAGTAGCAATGGCATGCGTTTGAGTGTCTACAGGACTGTGCCTGGTAGTGTTCCGAGTGTCATGAGCAGCATAGGAGGTTGGTCTACTTGCTACTTTCTCGGATGAGCGATTGTGGCATCCAGTGGTTAAGAAAATTGCCCAAGGTCACACAGCTAGTTAGAAGTTGAGATGGGGGCTGGGCACGGTGACTCAAGCCTGTAATCCCAGCACTTTGGGAGGCCAAGGTGAGAGGATTGCCTGAGCCTGCGGCTTCAAGACCCGCCTGGGCAACTTGGCGAGACCTCATCTCTCCAATAAATCAAAAAATTGCCAGGCCTGGTAGCACGTGCCTGTACTTCCAGCTACTTGGAAGGCTGAAGTGGAAGGATCGCTGGAGCCCACCCAGCAGGTCGACATTGTGGTGGCGGTGAGCATGCCACTGCACTCCAGGCTAGGAAACAGAGTGAGACTCTGACTCAAAAAAAAAAAGAAGTCAAGACGGGACTAGAACCTGGTGGGACAGCATCTGATGCAGTTTAGAAAGGATCCAAGGAAGAAGGTACCTGAGGAGGAAACTCTTAAGGACATATTGTCGTAAAAGCCATGGGAAGAGAATAAGGGAAGAAAAAAATTGTTAGTGTGAAAAAATAAATTAGGAAAACTTCCCAGAACTGAAGAGCACGTGTTTCTAAATTAAAAGGGGCCCCTCAGAGTGGTAAGCACAACCGATGAAAAAAAGGATTTGGTTTTTTGTTTTGTTTTGTTTTTTTGAGTTGAGGTCTCATTCTGTTGCCCAGACTGGAGTGCAGCTGCACGATCATGGCTCACTGAAGCCTCAACCTTCTGGGCTCAGGTGATTGATCCTCCTGCCTCAGTCTCCTGAATAACAGGCATGAGCCACCACACTCGGTAAATCTTTTCTTTTCTTTTTTGTAGAGACGAGGTCTCACTATGTTACCCAGGCTGAAAAAAAGGATTTGTATCAAGGTATTTCACTGAATTTTCACAGGGGTTAGGGAGAAGATAGAGAAGTTCCTGGAGGTAAAGGGAAAATTGGTTAATTAATAAAATTAGAGTAACTTCAGACTCTTCAACAAGAATACTGGAAGCTAAAAGAAATAACTTCAAAAATTGGAGGGAAAATTATTTCTAATCTAGAAGTTTATAATGCAGCCAAATTTTCAAGTGTGACAGCAGGAAAAAGGAATTTTCGCATACACAGTGTTTCACACTTACCTCTCCTGCAACCTCTTTCTGGAAGGTGCTAGAGAAGGTGCCCCTCCAAAAGGAGATAATTTATTGAGAAAGAGGAGGTGTGGGGTTTAGGAAACAAACACTGCATCTCAAGAGAGGTGAAAGGAGCAAAGTTGTATACCAGATGTGGAAAACAGCCAGTCCGGAATGGAGCATAAGATTAGAACTTGCAGGAAGGACTTGTCCAAAAGCATAGCATTGATAGCACATGTGATATGGGTGAGTCTGGTGAGGAGATTTATGCAGTTGGGTGAATTGGGGAATAATTTGGGACGAATTAATAATAAGTACACATATAGCTGAACAATTAAGGCTATTATTTATTTATTTAGAGTCAGAGTCTCACTCTGATGCCCAGGCTGGAGAGTGCAGTGGCACGCTCACGGCCACTGTAGCCTCCACCTGCAGGGCTTAGGTGATCCTTCTGCCTCAGCCTTCCAAGTAGCTGAAATTACAGGCGTGCGCTACCATGCCCGACTAATTTCTTGACTTATTGTAGAGAAGAGGTCTCGCCAAGTTGCCCAGGCTGGCCTCAAATCCCTGGACTCAGGCAATTCTCTAGCCTCTGCCTTCCAAAGTGCTGGGATTATAGGCTTGAGCCACGCTGCCTGGCTTATTTATTCATTTTTTAGAGGCAGAGTCTTGCTTTGTTTCCCAGGCTGGAGTGCAGAGGCATAATCACGGCTCACTTTAGCCTCAAACTCCTGGGCTCAAGTGATCCTCTCACCTCAGCCTCCCAAGTAGCTAGAACTACAGTTGTTGTTTTTGTTGTTGAAACAGAGTCTCACTTTGTTTCCCAGGCTGGCCTCAAACTCCTGATTTCTATTGATCCCCCAGCTTTGGCCTTCCAAGGTGCTGAGATTACAGGCATGAGCCTCCACATCCAACAAGACATTTGTTAACTCCAGGGAAAGTAAAGTTGGTCTAAGAAAAGAGAAGTAATCAGTATATACCTTGTAGAACAGATATGACTAAAGTTACATAGACATGTTGTATACACTGAATACTGATCTAACCAAAAGTATGTTTAAATTACATAGGGATGATGGGATGAAAGAAGTGTGAGTATGTTATGATGGGCAAGATTGGTGTGGGTGAAGAGGAGAAAGAACTAAATTAATCTTTTTCTCAATGAGAGGTCAGTAGATAAAATATTTAAAACTTAAAAAAAAATTTTGGGTCACAGGCTTCATATAACTGGTAAAAAATAAAACTAAGAGAAAAAAATGAAGAAGAAATTTATTATAGGCACATGAGGGTCGGGAATTCTATTCCTGGATCTGTGGCTAATATGAACCTTCAAAAATTGTTTGCAAAATTTTGTTCATATATGCATGAAGTTCTCAAAGGGCTTTGTGATCCCTAAAATGTCCAGAGAGAGCATATGTGGTGATTGTGGTAGTTTTTAGCATGTTCATGAATGTAGTTTTGGTGTTCATTTTAAATTTATTTTTATGTTTTCATGTATTATTTCATCATCTTGTTAAATAAAAAATTTCTTAGACTGGTAAACCAAATACTATTTTGTTTTTGGTTGTTTATCAAAATAAATTTCCTGACCAGGTGTGGTAGCTCATGTCTGTAATCCCATCACTTTGGGAGACCAAGGCAGGAGGATTGCTTGAGCCCAGGAGTTCAAGACCAGCCTAGGCGACATATCGATACTTTGTTTCTTTCTTTCTTTTTTTTTTTAATTTTTGTTTGTTTGTTTGTTTTTTGTTTTTTTTTTTTTGTTTTTTTTTTTGAGTTGGAGTCCCACTTGGTCGCCCAGACTGGAGTGCAGTGGCCGCTCCCGGCCACCGCAGCCTCGACCTGCTGGGCTCCGGCAATTCTTCCACCTCAGCCTTCCGAGTAGCCAGAATTACAGGTGCGTGCTGCCATGCCCGGCTAATTTTTTTGATTTATTGTAGAGATGAGGTTTCACCTGTCTAGGCGGGTCTCGAACCCGCGGGCTCAGGCAATCCACTCACCTCAGCCTCCCAAGGCGCGGGATTACAGGCTAAGCCACCGAGCCCGGCGATACTTTGTTTCTACAAAACAATATAGGCCAGGCACAAAGCAATATAGGCCAGGCACAAAACAATATAGGCCAGGTAAGAGAATTGCCTGTGCCCACAGGTTCAAGACCAGCGTGGGCAACTTGGCGAGACCTTGTCTCTACAATAAATAAAAAAATTAACTGGGTGTGGTGGCACATGCTTGTAGTTCCAGCTGTATGGAATACTGAGGCAGAAGGATCACCTGAGCCCAGCAGCTTGAGTCTGCGGTGGCTGTGAGCATGCCACTGCACTCCAGCCTGGGCAACAGAGTGAGACTCCAACTCAAAAAAAAAAAAAAAAAAAGAAAAGGCATGCACCTGTAGTCTCAGCTACTTGAGAACCTGAGGTGCAAGGACTGCCTGAGCCCAGGAGGTTGAGGCTGAAGTGAGCCATGGCCATGCCAGTGCACTCCAGCCTGGGCTTCAGAGTGTGACCCTGACTCAAGAAAAATAAAAGAAATAAATCTCCTACGTATTGCTTTGTATCTTTGTGCAGTTTTCTGAGTTAATGTCTTCAGCTCTTTTTCCCAGTTTGCTGATTGTTCTCCTTATGAATGGCCAATAGCTTTCTGTCTTTCCCTTCTTTTTTCCCATTTCATTTATTAAATTTTTATTTCCAGAAGTTCCATTTGGTTACAAATTTGCATGATGTTCGTTAGTATCATTTCTTGCTCATTGAAAAAGTTCTCTCTTTTTTGCCTTAAGCATTTTCGAAGCACTTATTTTATATTCTATATTTGGTAATTGCAGTAGTTGAAGCACTTGTAGGTCTGATTCTGTGCTTAGCTGTCACTTATGAGTTGTGTTTCTTCTGTGCATTATATTTTGAGTTGTTAGCTTCTTTCATCTGTGTCAATGTGGGTGGCTCAGTTGAGCATTCTAAGCTAGGTTTAAGAACAGTAATGTGAAACTTAACTAATATTGACATTTGGAAATCAGAGGCTGTGGGCCCAATTTTAGTAGGATGTAGATTATGTACAGTAAAGTTGGATCTAAATTTTAGTGACTCTGAATGCTAGGCAAAATATGTCATTTTATAACACTTTCATGTACTCTAAATGAGGATGGAGTTTTCCCCCAGATGTCTGAAGTTAGCATGATTTGGCTCGTTAAATGAATACTTATTATATTCACAAGTTATTACTTTCCTGCTTTTAAAAATATATACATGTAGAAATTGTTCTTCCTTTATTCTGTGGACATGTATTAAGCATCTGCTTTATTGTTCCCATTGTAGAATGGTTGTCTTTTTAAAAGTTAAAACGAGGAACTCCAACCTAGGGAGAAGTGTTAGTTGAGTAAGGAGGCCTCTGTACCCTGGCTCTTACAAAGCAGACTGCCTGCAAATGGGTTGGTGGTAAAGCATCCAAGAAACAACTGGCTACAAAAATCACTTGCAAGAGTGCGCCCTCTACTGGAGGGGCGAAGAAACCTTATCGTTTATAAGGCTGGTCCTGTGGCATTGGGTGAAATTAGACTTTATCTGAAGTCCATTGAGCTTAAGATTTGCAAATGTCCTTTCCAGCATCTGGTGGGAGAAGTTTCTCAGGATTTCAAAACGGATCTGCACTTCCAAGACTGCAGCTATTGGTACTTTGTAGGAGCCAAGTGACGCTAGTCTGTTTGTGTAATAATTATGCAGAAGACATCCAGCTAGCTTGCTATGTATTTGGAGAGCGTGCTTAAGAATATACTATATGGGAAGCATTTCATTCTCAAAAATTTTTTTCCTCCTTCCTGCTGTTGACAGTTCTGTATGTTAGTTTTAGGGTTTTTTTTTTCCCATGGGGTCAAAAAGTACCTAAGTGTATAACTGAGTGGAAAAATAGGGAACGGACGTCAGGTATTGGCAGTTTTTCCATTGTCAGTTGTATGTGAATTTTTAATATTAATGTGGGGACACAAGGCATTAACGCAAGGCAAATGTTTCAGTGAACTAATTTCACTGGTTCAACTTTAACAATTATAAATAAACCTCTTAAAAAATTTCTGGACAATGCCTGGATTTGGGTTCTTTTTTTAAAACAAGTAAATTTCATTTTTTTTTTCTTTGAGTTGGAGTCTCACTCTGTTACCCAGGCTGGAGTGCAGTGGCAACTCTTGGCCACGCCAGCATCAACCTGCTTCTCCTCAGCCTTCCAAATAGCTGGAACTACATGCGTACACTACCACGCCCAGCTAAATTTTTATTTATTGTAGAGACGAGGTCTCACCAAGTTACTCAGGCTGGTCTCGAACCCGCGGGCTCAGGCAATCCACTTGCCTTGACCTCCCAAAGAACTGGGATTGCAGGCTGAGCCACTGAGCCTGGTCACAAGTAAATTTCTTATTGATGGTACTAAATGGTGTTTGTAGCATTTTTATCATGCAGTAGACTTCATCTATTCACCATACTTTTGTAACTGAATTGGGCTACATGCAAGTATGTGTTTTTAATGTTGTCTGTCTTCTTTGCTGTTCCTGTAACTTTTCTCTTAAAATTTATGTATGTATGCGTGCATGAATGAATGTATGTATATATGTATGAGCTGGAGTCTCACTGTTACCCAGGCTGGAGTGCAGTGGCACAATCATGGCTACTGCAGCCTCGACGTGCTGGGCTCAGGTGATCCTTTTGCCTCAGCCTTCCAAGTAGCTGGAATCCTAGATGTGCGCCACCATGCCCGGCTAAAGTTTTTGATTTATTGTAGTGACGAGGTCTTGCCAAGTTGCCCAGGTTGGTCTTGAACCCCTGAGTCCAGGCAATCCTCTCATCTTCGCCTCCCAAAGTATTGGGATTATGGGCGTAAGCCACTGCACCCGGCTTAAAATACATTTAGCTAGGCCTCACAGGGTGGCTCACACCTGTAATCCCAGCACTTTAGGAGGCTGAGGCCAGGGGACTGCTTGAGGCCAGCAGTTCAAGACCAGCCTGAGTAATATAACAAGACCCTGTATCAAAGAAAGAAAGAAGGAAGGCAAGAAGAAGGGAGGGAGGGAAGAAGGACGGAAGGAGGAAGAGAAGGAGGAAGGAAGGAGACATCTATAAAAATAAAAAGTTCAAAATTAAAGAATGTATTAGCAACTACAAGAGGTAACTTGTTCTGAGGTGAGAGACAAAGATGTTTTGAAGTGGATGGAGAAGTAGACAAGGAACTTAATATTAGATCAGTTCTTTTTTATTCAGATGAGGCCTTTTGGGAATGTCTAAAGAGGCATGTGATAAAGAAAGTTGGAAAGACATGAAGATAGGAATATGCGAGAGGCTTGATTACAGAAGAGCAAGGTTGTCTAATATTCCTTGCATCTTACTTTGTTATTTTATGGACAGATTTGTTCTGATGCAGATTTTTGTTTGTTTGTTTGAGTTGGAGTCTGTTTTCCAGGCTAGAGTGTGGTGTCATGATCCTGACTCACTGCAGCCTTGACCTTCTGGGCTCAGGCGATCCTTCTGCCTCAACCTCCCAAGTAGCGGAGACTACAAGCACACACTAAAATGCCTTGCTAATTTTTAAATTTTTCTTGTAGAGACAAGGTCTTGCTATGTTGCCTGGGCTGGTCTCGAAATCCTGGGCTCAAGCAATCATCCTGCCTTGGCCTCCCAAAGTGCTGGGATCACAGGTGTGAGCCAACACACCTGGCCTGTTCTGACATAGATTTTTTTTTTTCTGGTGAGGCGGAGTCTCATTCTGTCACCCGGATTGGAGTTCAGTGGCACACTCACCGCCACTGCATCCTCGACCTGCTGGGCTCAGGTCTTCCCCCTCAGCCTTTCAAGTAGCTGGAGCTACAGGCATGTACCACTATGCCCCACTAATTTTTTGTTTTATTGTAGAGACAAGGTCTCACCAAGTTGCCTAGGCTGGTCTTGAATCCCTGGGCTCAGACATTCCTCTCGCCTTTGCCTCCCAAAGTGCTGCGATTACAGGCATGAGTCACCATGCCTGGCTACATAGATTTTTTAAAATAGCTTTATTGATATTTAATTTACACTCAGACAGTTTTCTCATTTAAAGTGTATAATTCACTGGTTTTTAGTATGTACATGGATGTGTGCAGCCATCATCATAGCCAATTTTAGAACATTTTTATCACCTCATATAGCTGCCCTGTACCCTCTAGTTGTTACTCCCATCTCTTTACCCTCCACAGCCCCAAGCAACCACAAATCTACTTTCTGCCAATTAATGTGTTTATATTCTTGCTATTTCATGGAAATTGAATCATAATTATGGGGTCTTTTGCCATTGGCTTCTCACTGTAGCATGATATTTTCAAGATTAATCCATGTTGTAGATTGTCAGTACTTTAGTTTTTTTATGACTGTGACTTCCTAAAATGTAAGTTTAATTAGAAACTGCTTATGCCATTGAACTGATATCTTCTCAATATTTTTACTGTAATGTCTCTATTATAGCTACTTATCTTAGTGAAAATGTGAATATTTACAATAAGATCTTCAACTTATTTCCTATATTACTTAAAAAACAAGATTCTGGTTTCAAGATAACAGTCTATTTATTAAACATAAGGCTAACTTGAAGATCTTATCTCTTGGCATTATTTTAGCTTGCTAATCAAAGTGCTGTTTTAAAGCAGTGAAAAAGTATTGACATGGTTTAACTTTGTATTCATGGTTTATATACATTTTCGCTCTGAGCCACAAATCAATAAGTTTTTCTAGCCTAATGAAATGTCATTCTTAGGCCTATTGAGCATTAATATAATTTTCTGGTTCTAGTATTTATTTATATATATTTTTAGTGGACTGTCTTTGTACCTACTAATAGCACACTATGGGCATGCAAAAAGATGATTTTTTTTCATCCATTTGAATCCTCTGTCCCTTCAAAAATAAAAACAAGTTCAGTATGATGTTTTTATCAATACCCAATACCTTTAGTTTCCTGGTTTAATTTTAAGCATTGTTAAATTTTTTGACTTGGTTTTATGAGATAATATGATAATTGTTCCAGGTACTCTAGCCATGTAACAAACCACATGAACCTTAGTGGCTTCAAATATCATTTTAGTATGTGCGTAGATTCTGTGAGTCAGCAGTTTGGACAGAGCACCATGAGGAGGACTTGCCTCTTTTACACAATGTCCTTGGTCTCAGCTGGGGAGACTCCAAGGCTAGGATTGACTCTTCAGTTAGGGCCTGGAATCAGCAGTAGGTATATTCACACTCATGCCCGGTGGTTGATGCCGGGACCTCAGCTGGGCTGTTAGCCGGAATACCTGTACTTCTCTCCATGTGGTCTCTGTGGAGGCTAGTTTGGGCTTAACAGCATGGTGGCTGTGTTCCAAAATTGACTTCAGTAATCACTTTTGGTGTACACTACTGGTTGAAGCAATCAAACGACTCTGCTTGGGTTCAAGGAGAGGGGACATGGACTTCATCACTCTAGGGGAAGATATGGGGTAGCAGATGTGGCCAAGCTATGGGTTGAATTGTGTCCTTCAAAAAGATATGTTGAAATTCAGGTATCTTAATACCCCAGTATCTTGGAATGTGATGTTATCTGGAAATAGAGTTATTGCAAATGTTATTAGGGAAGACACAGACACCCGAGGGGAGAATGTCATGTGACAACGGAGGCAGGGATTCAAGTACTGGCTCGACAATCAGGAAATGCTAGTCATTGCTGGTGAGCCCCCGCCAAAGCTTAGAGAGCCAAGGAAGGATTCTCCCCACAGGTTTTATAGGGAGAATGACCCCATTGGCCCTTTGATTTTGGATTTCTAGTCTCTAGAACTGCGAGACAACAAATTTCTGTTTTTTTTTATTTTTTTGACTTGGAGTCTCACTCTGTTGCCCAGGATAGAGTGCAGTGGCACACTCATGGCCACCGTAGCCTTGACCTGGGCTCAGGCGATCCTTCCGCCTAAGCTTTCCAAGTAGCTGGAACCACAGGCACGTGCCACCACGCCCTGCTAACTTTTTTAAAAAAGTTTTTTATTATAGAGATGAGGTCTTGCCAAGTTGCCCCGGCTGGATCGAACCCGCGGGCTCTCAAAGTGCTGGGATTAAAGGCTGAACCATCAAGCCCAGCCCCTTCCTCTGCCCCCCTTCTTTTTTGACTTGCTGTAGATATGAGGTCTTCCCAAGTTGCCTAGGCTGGTCTCGAACCCCTGGGCTCAGCCAGTCCTCTTACCTCCATCTTCCAAAGTGCTGGGATTATAGGTGTGAATTACCGCGCTGCCAAATTTCTGTTTTATTAAGCCACCTCGTTTGTGGTTTTTGGTTAAGGCAGCACTAGGGAACTGATATAGTAATTAATTGACCGGCATCTGCAGGGGATTGGTTCCAGGGCCCCACCCCATACCCTAATCTGAGGATGCTCAAGTCCGTCATATAAAATGGTGTTCTATTTGTATATAACCTATGCAATCTTCCTGTGCACTTTAGATCATCTTTAGATTACTTATAATACCTAACGCAGTGTGAATGCTTTGTAAATCGTTGTTATACAGTATTGTTTTTTTACATCTGTATTATTTTGAATTGTTATATTGTTACTTTTAATTTTTTCTGAGTTTTTTTTTTTTTTCTTTTTGAGTTGGAGTCTCACTCTGTCCCCCAAGCTGGAGTGCAGTGGCACCCTCATGGCCACTGCAGCCTTGACCTGCTGGGCTTAGGCAATCCTTCTGCCTGAGCCTTCCAATTAATTGGAACCACAGGTGTGTGCCACCATGCTTGGCTAATTTTTTTTTTTTTTTCATTTGCTGTAGAAATGAGATCTTCCCAAGTTGCCCATGCTGGTCTTGAACCCCTGGGCTCAGGCAGTCCTCTCACCTCTGCCTCCCAGAGTGCTGGGATTATAGGCATGAGCCACTGTGCCCAACTTTTGGATATTTTTTATCCACGATTGGTTCAGAATCCATAGACATGGAACTTGCAGATTACATAGGCCATCTTTGGAAATATTGTCTGTTATAGATGTAGTTGTAAAATTATTCTATACCTTTTTTTCCCCACTTGTATCTGTATTTCACCCATTTACACTTTTCTGTATTCAACCAGAGCTTATCAGGAGGACCCTTTTTAATAGCTATCAGTCTAGTTTATATGTTAGCATTTTTTGATGAATGCATGTAATATTTTAAAAGGTTTAGTGTGCATAGCAGCAAAGGGAAGTTGGAATAGGTGGTATGTTCATTGAAATGTGCTATTTAGCAATCACAATGAAAAGTTATTAAAAGAGTATTGAGTGCCTATTGTTAAAAATAAAAACTTTAGACAAATTTAACAGGGTTTAGCTGAGCAAAGAGATTTAGGAGTCAGACAGCATTTATGGACAGTAAACGAAAGTGAGGTACAGGGACAGCTCTTTTGGTTACAGCTTGGTGTTTGCTTCATTTGAACACGGTTTGAATAGTTGGCTGCCTGAAGCACCCCTTTTGTGATTAGACTCAGCTGTTTGTTGAAAGAGTATACTGTAGTCTTGACTTAGGTCTTCAGTTAGTTTGCCAACTAAGGTTGTGGTTCATTATGTAAGGATTCAAGTATGAAGGCATCATTAGGCTAAATTTAGTTTAACACTATTATTCACATAACTTTAAGTTATCAAGCGGGTTCATGAAAAGAAAAGAAAGTCTTTGACCTATGGGAATATAGTATATGAAATAATGTTTTAATTTCTTAAGGAACAGAGAGACAGTTAATGATAGAACAATATAAAGATGGTATGTCACATGTCGTTTTTTCTTTTTTTGAGTTGGTGTCTCACTCTGTTACCCAGACTGGAGGGCAGTGGCATGTTCCTGGCCACTGCAGCCTCGACTTGCTGGGCTCAGGTGATCCTTCAGCCTCAGCCTTCCAAGTAGCTGGAACTACAGGCGAGCACCACCAGGCCCAGCTAATTTTTTTATTTATTGTAAAAGGCGAAAGATTTATGCGATCTGAAGAGAAACCAGAGTATTAATTTTTTTATTTATTGTAGTGATAAGGCCTCACCAAGTTGCCCAGGCTAGTCTTGAACCCATGGCCTCAGGCAATCCTCTCACCTCGGCCTCCCAAGGTGCTGGGATTATAGGTGTGAGCCACCTTGCTGGGCCTATGTCACATATCTTAGGGGACGACATCAAGTATCTGAGAGTAAGAACTTGATAAATATCATTATTGATCATTATTAATGAATATCAAAATACTTATCATAGACAGGTACAGTAGAAATGGAGAGAAAGGTGAGACAGAACACAAGTTACAGGCTTAACCTGGAAGGATGAGCACTGTTGGCTGCAGCAGCATTTTCTCAGAATAGGTTCTGCAGAAAAGGGTGAAAACAGGATTCCTGGATAGTCAAGTTTGGGAAGTAAATTCCTCTGACAGGGTATAATAATATAATAATGTCTCTGGGAGGTTCTATTATGAAAAAAAATATTTCACTTAACCTACAGGACTTCAGCTTTTAATAATATGGTATAGTGCATAGTGTGAACAAAGTCTTCCTCTGTAAAGCACCTAGAAATGCTACATCCTTTTAAATGCAACGTTGTGTTTCTAAGAATATAGGGGAAATGCTCTTTGGCCAAAAACCTAGCCAGAAACTACCAGATAGCCTCCAAACCTGTCCATGTGTATGTAGATATTTTACTTAGTTATTTACTTACTTTTTTGAATAATATAAAGAGATTTTGCATAACTATCTTAATTTCAGACAAAGCAGCTGTGAGAAGAAGGAAAATTATCAGGGATAAAGCGAGGCATTACATAATGATAGAGGGGTTCCTTTTCCAAGATGGCATAAGTCTGTGAGGCAAGAACTGATAGAACTGTGGAGAGAAATAGGCAGATTCACTATTATAATTGGACACTTCAGCACCTCAGTAATTTATAGATGCATCAGATCAAAAAGTCAGCCTGTAGTTGAATAGCACCATCTGTCAATAGGATTTAATTGATGTTTATAGACTACTTTTATACACTACTTCATCCAACAACAGCAGGAAACATTCTTCTCAAGCTCACAGGGAACATTCACCAAGATAGACCACGTTCTGGGACAAAAAACATACCTTGACTTGTGTTCTCAGACTATAGTGGAATTAAGTTAGAAATCAATAGCAGTGATGTAACAACTTGTGTCATATACTCGTAGTTAGAAAGATATTTGGAAAATCTGAAAATACTTGGAGCTTAAACAATACACTTTTAAATAATGCATGAGTTGAAGTCTCAAGAGAAAGTGCAAATATTTTGAACTAAAGGAAAATGAAAAATAGCAAAAGCAGTGAGTAAAGGTTAATTGATAGTGTCGAATGCGTCAGTAAAAGAAGAAAGACCTAAAAAACCAGTAAGCTAAGCTTCCACTTTAGGGAACTATGAAAGAAAAGCGATATAAACCTAAAACAAGCAGAAGAAAAGAAATAAAAATTAGTGACATTGAAAACAGTTAAAAAAAATCAGCAAAACCAAAAGCTGGTTCTTTAAAAAGTTCAATAAAATTGACAAACTCCTAGCCAGGGTAACCAAGAACAAAAGAGATAAGACACAAATTACATTATGTTAGGAATAAAGGAGGTAATTATTTTTCAAATTTCGTTCTGATAAGATAATGTAGTTTTTTTTTTACCATTTTATCTATTTATTTATTTTTTTGAGTCAGAGTCTCACTCTGTCGCCCAGGCTGGAGTGCAGTGGCATGCTCATGGCCACTGCAGCCTTGACATACTGGGCTCAGGTGATTCTTCTACCTCAGCCTCCCAAGTAGCTGGAACTATAGGTATATACCTCCATGCCTGGCTAAATCTTTGATTTATTGTGGAGACGAGGTCTTGCCAAGTTGCCCAGGCTGGTCTTGAACCTGTGGGCTCAGGCAATCCTTTCACCTCGGCCTCCCAAAGTGCTGGGATTATAGGTGTGAGCCACGGTGCCCAACCCATTTTAACCATTTTAAAGCCTACAATATGGCATTAAATACATTCACATTATTGTACGCCATAATAACCATCCATCTCTGGAATTTTTTCATCTTTCCAGACTGAAACTTTACCCATTACTCAGTGGCTACATTTCCTCCTCCCGTGGCAACCACCATTCTACTTTTTGTCTCTGTGATTTGACTGCTCAAACTATCTTGTGCCTGGGGAATCACACAATATTTGTCATTTTGTGACCGACTCTTTGCATAATGTCAAGCTTCTTCCATGCAGCAATGTCAGACTTTCTTTCCTTTTAAAGACTGAGAGCCGGGCTCGGTGGCTTAGCCTGTAATCCCGCGCCTTGGGAGGCTGAGGTAAGTGGATTGCCTGAACCTGCGAGTTCGAGACTCACCTGGGCAGCTTGGTGAGACCTCATCTCTACAATAAATCAAAAAATTAGCCGGGCGTGGTAGCGCGCGCCTGTAGTTCCAGCTACTTGGAAGGCTGAGGCAGAAGGATCGCCGGAGCCCAGCAGGTCGAGGCTGCGGTGGCCAGGAGTGGCCACTGCACTCCAGTCTGGGCGACAGAGTG
>CAUYQG010127851.1:67-17695 GCA_963574415.1 Tarsius wallacei
CTCCCAAGGCGCGGGATGACAGGCTGAGCCACCAAGCCCAGCTTTAATTTTTTGATTTATTGTAGAGACAAGGTCTCGCCAAGTTGCCCAGGCGGGTCTCGAACCCGCGGGCTCAGGCAATCCACTCACCTCGGCCTCCCAAGGCACAGGATTACAGGCTGAGCCACGGAGCCCGGCTCGTAATATGGTTTTAAAGACTATAGTGATGGGCCCACATCAGCAAGATAAAAACTAACACAAAGACAGTCTTACTCAGAGGGTTAAGAAGCAAAACACTCAGAAAATAAGCCCTGGTGTAAGCAGAGGCAGCTCTGAATCAGAATCAGCAGGAACACGCGGGTGGGGCAGACGGGCAGGAAGCTCACCAGAAGCTGCAGTGAGACAGGCCTTACCTAGAGCATGTGTCCACTCAGTGGGGGCGGGAGAGCGGGAGAGAAACCCTTGAGGAAGGATGTCGAACAAGTTGAAGGCCCTCGGAAGGACAATCACTATGGTCAAAGGGACTGGAACCTGACGACCCTTCACAGGAAAGGGACTGGAGAGTGCTTAGTATGGGGAAGGATGAGGGTCACCATAGCTGTTTTGAAATAACTGAATGTCAGACAGATGAGGCTTACTATGGGAGGCTGCACAAAAGATAATTGGCACTAGAAAAAACCGTAGGCACTGAAAAGAAAAAAAAAGAAAAGAGAAAACCGCGGGAGGCAAATTTGGACGTCATCAGGACTGCTAAAAAAAATGACTGAGGTCCATGTAGTGAGCGCCTAACCCCTGCTATAAACGTCCCCACCCCACAGTCTCAGCACCCACGCTGCTCTCCTGCCTGAAACGCTCTTCCCTCATGCAGCAGTGAGGCTCACTCCTCAACGTGCCCTGTTGGACACAGACCTTATCTGCAGCATGTGTCCATTATATGGGGGTCGGGAGGACTACTTTGGGAATGACAACGACAAGCTACCCACCCTTCACTCCGCTCTCACCCTGACAGCAAGACCGTCATCAACTCCTTTGTATTTTAAAAGAGCAAACACTCTCACCCCAGCACTCCCTGTATCTAGCCTAGGCCTCTTTCACTTTCCTCCTGGCACTCAGCATGGACACAACACACTTCCGCCTGCTGCAAACACACTTTGCTGTCTGTCCCCCCTACGCTGGAGTGTGAGCGTCATGAGTTCAGAGACTCTGATTTTTCCATTGCCGTCCGCTTAAGCGCCTGGCAGCGTCAGCACCCAAAGCGCCAAACATGGGAAGATCGAGGGCAAGGCTGTCCTGGAACGCCTCCCGAGTCGCGCCCAACGCGAGTCCTTGCAGCGCCATCCTGAAGCCCAGGTGGATGCTCCGTGTGCTGTCTCCCTCCTCAGTCACACGGCAGCTGTGCTCTCTGATGCCATTCACTGGCCTTTTGTCTACAGGCTTTCTGGGGCAAACATTGCATACTGTAAAGGAGCCTTTTATGCTATGAAGCCTTCCCCATGCATGTTTCTCATACACTTGGGAATTGACTGAAGTGGACACTCCTGTAAACTGAGAATAAGTTTGGTCATCCACAATCCTTGTCTATGGAAGGAGCATAATTCCAACCAGCTGGGAAATGACTACAGTACTTATCGGCACACACCTGTGGTCAGAGGAAAGCCCTTTCCAGGCCTGTTGGCCCTGCCAGCATACACTGTGTCTAATCCTAAATTGGTGTCTTCTGAATGACACAAACGTCAAGAGTAATGAACTTCTACATTCATGAGGTTTTCTGCCTGAAGGTCCAAGGTATCGACAGTGACCCTAGGACTATGCACACCAAAAATAAATATATGTGAATAGGGGAAAAATTAGTATACAACCAAATTTCTGAAAATGTACCATAACTATGAAAAGAAAACAAGTTAAAAAACTGCTGGGCGCAGTGGCTCACACCTATAATCTCAGCACTCTGGGAGGCAGAGGCGAGAGGAATGCCTGAGTCCAGGGGTTCGAGACCAGTGGGGCAACTTGGTGAGACCTTGTCTCTCCAATAAGTAAAAAAATCAGCTAGGTGTGGTGGCGCACACCTATGATTCCAACTACTTGGAAGGCTGAGGTGGAAAGATTGCCTGAGTCCAGGTTGAGGCTGCAGTGGCCATAAGTGTGCTACTGCACTCTAGCCTGGGTAACAGTGATACTCCTACATACACAAAAAAGAAACTGAGGCACGTAAGCACGAGGAGACCCGCTGTAACTGTCCCAGTGATTTACTGGTGTGACAAGTGTCTCAGGCACAGCTACCCTTCCAGACTGCCCTGCACAACTGCCTATGTGGCCACTTCCTTGCAGTCTCTTCACACTGACTCTTCCTCTATTCGATCTCCATGAACTCATGGGTCTCAGGTACCAGATTAATTTTTTCCCTGGTAATGTGCAAATAAAAATATACTTCCAAGTTTGTTTCTGACTTGGAGATACAGAAGGGGTCACTATGACGCCCCAACATTCCTCTTACCCGAAACAGCCACTTTAACACAGGTACGGGACACTGGACATAGTGATATGCAGAGGTAAGGAAACCTTGTGTCGTCAAAAAAATCTGATCTGTTTTTCCTGATCTGAAAAAACAAAGCGAAATTAACATGACTTGCATTCACGCAAAGCACTTCTCCTACCACCACCTTGACAGAACCAGGGAAATGAGGATGCGAGTCATCCTCATCCACGGCATGGACTCTACCAACACAGATGGCTTACTTGCACATGAAGCCCAACAGACGGCCTAAAGCTGGCCCGACCTGCAGGCTTGGCTCCACATCTATCTGGTGGACCAGGCTAGTCTGCTGGCTGTGTTAGGAGACAGCCTCTGAGCTCCAGGACACCTGCTCTTGCAGCCTGGGGGCAGATTCATAAAACCCGGCACCAGAACCATGTGTTCTCTCTAGACCTGAGCTGCCGCGTGCGGAGAGAAATTAGACCAGCCGGGGCACCATGGCAGTGATGACGGGCTGTGCTTCCCAATGTCAATTTCTGCCTTTCTTCTTGGGAACTGAACCCTGATTTTTAGCTAGGAACACTGGCTGACTGGAAGAAACATCACTTCCCAGCCGCCCTGCAGCCACGTGCGGACGATTTGATAAGTTCTACCCAACTAACTGTAAGTAGGAGCGCAGTGTGGGATGTCTGGGGATTGGAATCTAAAGCTGCAGTTCCGACAGCACCTGGTGGCAGCTAAAAATGGTGGAGAAGAAAGGTCGGATGGTGAAACAACACACCAGCCCTAGACTTCCTCCTCCTTCCTCTTTTCTTTGAGACAGGGTCTCACTCTGCTGCTTAGGCTAGAGCGATGTGGTACGATCATGATTCACTATAGCCTCGAACTCCTGGGCTCAAGTGATTCCCCTGCCTCAGCCTCCCAAGTAGCCAGGGCTACAGGCATATGCCACCATACCAGGCTGATTTTTTTAATGGGAGACAGGATCCTGCTATGTTGACCAGGCTGGGCTTGAATTGCTGGGATTACAGGCATGAGTGACTATGCCCGGTCAGGACTTCCTATTTCTATACTTCTTTCACTTAAGAAAGAAATCTAGGCTGGGCTCGGTGGCTCAGCCTGTAATCCCAGCACCTTGGGAGGCCGAGGCAAGTGGATTATCTAAGCTGTGGGTTCGAGACCAGCCCAGGCAACTTTGCAAGACCTCATCTCTACAATAAAATTAAAAATAGCTGGGTGTGGTAGTGCACACCTGTAGTTCCACCTACTTGGAAGGCTGAGGTAGAAGGATCACTGGAGCCCAGCAGGCTGACGCTGGGGTTGCCATGAGCGTGCCACGGCACTCCAGCTGAGCAACAGCTTGAGACTCCAACTTAAAAAAAAAAAAAAAGAAAGAAAGCTAGCTGGGCATGGTGGCTCATGCCTGTTATCCCAGCACTACAGGAGGCGGAGGCAAGAGAGGATCACCTGGGCCCAGGGGTTCAAGACCAGCCTGGGCAACTTGGCGAGACCTCATCTCTACAATACATCCAAAAATTAGCTGGGTGTGGTGGCACGTGCCTGTAGTTCCAGCTGCTTGGAAGGCTGAGGCAGAAGGGTCGCCTGAGCCCAGTAGGTAAAGGCTGCGGTGGCTGTGAGTGTACCTGGCTGACAGAGTGAGACCCCAACTCAAAAAAAAAGAAAAAAAGAAATATACTTCTTTTTTAAACCACTGTTTTGTTGATAGTCACTGTGATTACACACTGATCCTAATCCCAACTAGTAAGGTCAGGTGATGCGCTGAGCAACCATCCTACACGAGCTCCTCTGACTAAAGAGGAAAACACAGGAGCAGCAGGAGTGTGAAGCTTAGGAAACTGGCTTTCCAGAACCGAAATTAGCCTTGTAGACAACAACTACTTTGGTCAGAGGTCCTTTAGGGTAATTTTTTATACATACAAAAGTAAAACGTCTATTTTTCTACTTACTTAAGAATAAGCTTTTCTACAGCACTTTGTCCGATAAAACCAGAGTCTCTTAAATCCAAGGTATACTGATTGAAAATTTTCCCAGAACTGAGGAAATTAAATATTTCTTCACCTGGATGATGATCAGGAATAGCATCAACTGTAATTGAAAATTTCTTTATAAATTCCCTGAAATACAAAAAAAGTCAACGAACACCAAATAGTTACGTTGCATATGGTTTTGTAAAACAATGTTGGGTGCAGAGAAAACTGTGTTTGAAACTCATGTTAATCCCAAGTCAGGAGACTAGCATGAGAAAACATGCCTTGCCTCTCCTTTTTGCCAGGAGTCAAAAGCCATTGTGTGTGAAAAGAACCAAAATGATGAGAAAGACCGAAGACATAACCTGGCCGCAACATTTGCCGTTCCAACCCACCGCAGACTGAACACTGAGTAAACAGCCATCAATGGCCCGCTCATTTAAAAAACAAAACTAAGCTAAAAAAAGGCAAAAGCGTGATTGAGCATAAATACATTTCAAGAACGTCATACCTGTGTTCTTCTAAAAGGCCATCCTCATCATCTGTGCTGTCCTCACCTCCGATTCTGAGTGGGGACTTAATGCCTCGACCTTGCCTGATGTCTTCCTGTAGTTGCTTCTGCAGTTCATCCAGCCTGAGAACAGGAAACAACGCCATCATGAACAGTTCACCCTAAAAATTAACAAGTCTCTAGTTTATATCTAAAAGCACCAAGGGAAACCCTTTCTAAGGACCCTGTTACATGACAAATTTTGTTATCCTGGAGGGTTAAGTTACGTCTCTCAAATACATCATGGTGTACCATTTTCTCCAAAACACACAGGTCTATTTTAGGTCCTAGGCGTCTACCCAGTTACCAGTATGGTATTAGAATAGTATTCCTTTGCAGAGAAGACCTGAATATTTCTGTAGAGCCAGGACTTCAAGAATGATCTGTCAAAACCATTTAGAGTGGAAAGGGGAAAATGGCAAAGAATCAGCGTCACTAATTTGATTACCCTCTCTAATCTTTTATGCTCACTTGGCTTCTAGCAGCCCAACCACCTGATGACATTAACTAGGCTTTCTAGCAGCAGACATCACCACCACCACCATCACCACCACAACACCTGATGATCACTGAGCACCTGATATGCAACAGGTGCTGTACTAAGGGCTTTATGTTTCACTCTTAATCCTCACAACAACCTCATACAGTAGTTTATCACCCATTTTACACGTAGGAAAACACATTAGAAAAGCTGTAACTCACACAAGCCAGCAATGCAGCAAGATGGATTCACATCCAGAGTCGGGCTCAGAGTCCTTTCCTGGATGGCCTCTCCAAGACTGAGTGACTTGAACCAGGCTCTTATCCCAACCCCAGCCCACACAGCGGGCAAGTACAGAACAGACAGCGACTAAGAACTGTGCTGCTCCATCGCTGCAGAAAACACTCGACCTCCAGGTCAGACCGATCCCTCTTACGAGCAAACCAGCCTGCAACTTGCCACGCAATTTTTATTAGGATCATTACGATTCTCAACTTTCTGATTTCTGTGCGTGTATGTGTATACTGGGGTGTTCACTGTGATTCTAAACTTCTTCCTCAGAGTAGCTTGAAATGGGTATTTTTTTAAATTCCACATGTAAGCAACAAAAAATCCCCAGGTAACCCAGTTAAAGACACAAAAATAATCTGAAAAGACATTTCTCCAAAGAAGTGAACAACACGGGCAAGAAGCACACAAGGAGAATTTAGTACCATGAGTCACCAGGAAAACGTGACTCAAAACCGTAAGGTAGTAGCCCTTTACACCCACTAGGATGGCTACTATAAAAAAAAAAAAAATAACGAGTGTTGGCAAAGATGTGAAGAAACTGGAAGCCCCATTCTCTGCTGGTGTGAATGTACGATGGTACAGCCACTGTGGAAACAGCGTGATGGTTCCTTAGAAAACTACAAAGCATCACCACGGGACCCTATGCACAGGCAGACACCCCATCGAACTGGAAGCAGGAATACGAGGAGTCATCTGTGCACCCGCGTTCACAGCAGCACTATTCGTGACAGTCACAAAGTGGAAGCAACCCGTGTCCAACGACAGAGGAACAGATAACAAAGAGTGTCGCATAAGACAATGGAGTCATCAGTCCGACAAGAAACTCCGACACGTGCTACAACATGGATGAAGCTTGACGATGTCACCCTAGGTGAAATAAGCCAGTCACCAAAGGACAAATATTGGGTGACATCACTTTTACGAGGGACTTAGAACCATCCATTTCATCGAGACAGAAAGTAGCATGGTAGCTGAGGAGGGCAGGGAGGAAGGAGAGCACAGGAGCCAGTGTCTGGGGGTACGGAGTTTCAGACTGGGAAGGTGAACCAGTTCTGCAGCTGGATGGTGGTGGCGGCTGCACAAGGATGTGCATGTATGTTAAGACACTGAACTGAAAAATGGCTGAAATGGGAAATTTTATGCTATATATATTTTACTATAAAAAACACACAAAAAAATTCTACCCATGCTTTCGATCAAGAATTTCAGCTATCAATTAGACACCAGTTGTGGTAAACAGCAAGGAATTTATATTATGAGTTAAAGCAAAATACTATAAAAACCTGGATCTTCTGACCAGCCTATGAACAAAAGAGCACATCTTATTTCTTTCTTTTTTTTTTGAGTCAGAGTCTCACTCTGTCACCTAGGCTGGAGTGCAGTGGCACACTCACAGCCACCGCAGCCTCGACCTACTGGGCTCAGCTGATCCTTCAGCCTCTGCCTTCCAAGTAGCTGGAACCACAGGTGTGTGCCACCACACCCGGCTAATTTTTCTTGATTTACTGTAGAGATGAGGTCTCACCATGTTGTCCAGGCTGGTCTCAAACCCTAGGCTCAGGCAATCCTCTTGCCTCCGCCTCCCAAAGAACTATTATAATGGTGTTAGCGCAAAATGCATGCTAATTTCTCACATTTTACCAAGGGTAAACAAAAACCCACACAAACAAGCAGAATAGTAAATGTAGCACATGAATCATGACGCTGACTAACCTTTGTGTGTCTTCCATCTCCTTCACCAGACGCTCTAAGGTATTTGAATAAGTTCCACTATGAACATGTTCCTAAAACAAGAAGAAAATTTAGAAACACTTTACACAACACATCTTAGTGGAGGAACTGGGATGCATTAAGTTACTCAGAGTACTAAAGACGATTTCAACAACATGGGCTAGGATGATACCTTTCTTAAAGGAGAACTTTCACCATCATGCTTTAAATCTACTATCTTGCACTGCAGATTTTGATTTTACGTAACATCTATTGCTAGGAAAGGCACAACTTAAAAAACCCTACCAGCCTTCAGATCCGACTGCAAACACCAAGGGCTCTGTGGCCATCCGGTCTTTCATTTAAAATCGATTCCAGTGGATCAAACTCCTCGTTTGCAGGTGTTGCCACAGAACACTGACAGCTTCCCCACCCAACTTCACACACATCTTAGACTTCAATCCAGCTTACTCCCAAGAGAGAAGGAAGCACTTTATAAATAAAACTGCACACCACAATTAACAACGTGTCTACACTCTACCTTCATTTACAGCAGTGGTCTCCAAAGCAGGGGTGTGCAAGGTGATCCATTGGGGAGCAGGAAGAAAATGATAGAACTTCTATTTACATGGAACTTCCATAGAAACTCCAGTCGAACTTAAGTCTACAGTAACATCCACATAACTTCTATAGGAAAATACTTCTTCCTTATAAACTGCTTTTGCATATGCTTTAGAAAGTACACAGCATTATAGTGGCACATGTATATAATCTATAAGTATACACATATATTGGGCTACATGCTCAAAAATTGATTTTACTAATAAGTGTATGTGACCAAAAAAGTTTGGAGACCACTGATTTACAGTTATAAAACTAAAGATACGGGAACTCATTTACCAAACAAGAATCATACCAGTTTCAATCCAATGACGAGTTGTAATAAATGCTGAATCGGAAAAGAAATTCTGACACCCCATCCCTCTTTCACTAACCCATCACCTTTCCCTCCTCAGGTAAAGATAAACGTCACAGAGCTACTTACTGTGGAGTAGTCTGATGACCGAGATCTAAGCCCCGTGGAAAGGGCAGGAGGCTTTCCTGTAGCTGCAGGCGTCTGACTGACGCTCAAAGTCATGATTTCGTCCAGTGATTTTAATGTTTCCTCTTCCTCATCACTGTCTAGGTTGTAACCTAAACTTTCTTCATCACTATCAAAACCACCCCTTAGTTTTCTTTTCAGCGTGCTACCTGCATCATACTTTCCTGCATCCCCTTGATGCAAAGGGGCTTCATCTGAAGGTGCTGGCGGGCTTGGGGGACGCGGCACAACTTCTGGGGCTGCTACAGGAGACTTGTTGGGAGAGCCACATTCTGCACGCCAAGATCCCCCAGAAATGCTCCCTGAAGATACGCTGGAATCAGCCTTAGTCCTTGTCTTGTGCTCCTTGTGTCTGGAGGACTCTGAAGAATGCCCAGAACATTCTTTAGAAGAGGAACGCTCTTTATCTCTTTTAGGAACTGGAACAGCACAATTTTTAGCATTTAATGGTAACTGAGAGGAACCAGTGCTGGGAACGTGGGACTGTAAAGGCAGAAGTTTTGTCTCCTTTGATGTCACAGGGCTAGCAGTTTTACTTTTCTGAAGGCTGCCAGCTTTTTTGACTGCAGATTTTTCCTGAGGTAAAGGTAAATGGGGTTTCTGCATCTTAGTCTCTTTGGTACTTGCCACACGGAGCTGGTCACTATTCCTGGAAGAATGGTGGCCAGAATCGGAACGCGCCAAGCCTGCAGAAGAGCGGTCATCATTCGGTTCCCTGGATATATCTTCCAAGCGCAACACACCACCAGGTGTCTTCAGTGCAATATGCCTTATAAACTTTTCTTTCTGATGTGGTCCCTCCGGGCGCTTCTCAAGGAAGGACTCTTTTGCCTTTGATATCATAGGTTCTCTTGTGCTTTTCAGATCTGAGTCCACAGAGTTCCTTTTTCTTTTGTCGGGGAATTTATTCTGCTTAGAGCCTGCTAAAATTTAATTTTTGTCAGATTAGTGAAAAGCATACGTCCTCTTAGTAACGTTTATTCAGTGAGTGTCTAGAACCCCCTAACGAAATGTTTAAATTCTCAATGTTCAAGCTGAGACAAACACTTGTCTTCATTCCAAAGCTGGGAGAAGTTCACTGCCATGTGGAAGTAGAGGTCAAGCATCAACAACTGCCTGTTTACCCCAGGAAAGCCTTCCACAGGCCCTTCCCCTCCCAGTAGGCTTTCACCTGACTCCAGAAATGTACATCTAAATGCACAGTATCGTAAAACACATGTAAAAGAATTAGCTGGAGGCAGATCAAATTTAATTTTTTGAAAAAAAAAGCAAAAACAAAAACCACCCAAGTCTCACCCTAATATTTCGTCACCATTTCCTTTTGTCCATGTATCCCTCTAGTCTCCAGCTGTGTTATGGGCTGAATTGTGTCCTCCAGAATGAGAAGCCTTGACCCCCAGACCTCAGAATGTGACTTTACTAGAAATTTGGACACAGAGACAGACATGGACAGGGGAAGACAAACTGAAACTATATAAGGAAAAGATACTGTGTGACTGGAGCAGCTACAAGTCAAGTATGTCAAAGATTGCAGGCAAACACCAGAAGCTGGAAGAGACAAGGAAGTATTTTCCTCTAGAACTGCTAGAGATCATGGTCCTATTGATGCCCTGATTTCAGACTTCTAGAGAACTATGAGATAATAATTTCTAACTTACTTGTTTTTTGAAATAGGGTCTTGCTATCGCTGGTGTTGGAATGCAGTGGAGCCATCATAGCTCACTACAGCCTCAAACTTCTGTGCTTAAGCCATCCTTCTGCCCCAGCCTCCTGATAACTAGGACCACAGGTACAAACCACCATGCCTGGCTAATTTTTTCTTTTTTCTGTAGAGATGGGGGTCTTGCTATGTTTCCTAGGCTGGTCGCAAACTCCTGGTCTCAAGTAATCCTCTGCCTGGGCCTCCCAAAGCACTGGAATCACAGGCATGAGCAACCATGTCCAGCCTAATTTCGGTTGTTTAAGCCACCCTGGTCATGGTACTTTGTTACGGCAACCCTAGGAAACTAACACAAGCTATCTATGTTTATTACAGCTCCATCCAGAAGCATTTTAATAATCACATGTATTTGAGTCAACCAGTTTTTAAAAATGTATATTGTGCTTAAAACTGTGATGTTTCATTAATTTATTCTTAAAATTAATTGTTCATTTAAAAGTCACTGCTTAGCCTCGTGTAGTGGCATGAGCCTACAGTCCCAGTTACTTGGGAGGCTGAACAAGACCCTTGTTTTTTTGTTTTTGTTTTTTTTAAAAGAAAGGCCAGGTATGGCATCTCATGCCTGTAACCCTAGCACTCTGGGAGGCTGAGGCGGGAGGACTGCTTGAGCCCAGGAGTTCAAGACCAGTCTGGGCAACATAGCGAGACTTTGTCTCTACAAAAAAATTTAAAAATTAGCCAGGTGTGGTGGTACAAGCCTGTAGTCCCAGCTACTCAAGAGGCTGATGCAGGAGGATCCAACATGTATACAAGCATGTATAAGGGATATAAAAAGAGTCATGAAAACTCTGCAGCTAATCCACTGCCCTGAAGAGCAAGCCAAAGGGGAGCCTACCTATAGCACCAATTCACTCTGCTGATTCTAGATGCTAAAAGCTCACACACATACATGCGCGCACACACACTGAGACGCGGCCTTACCAATTTTTGAGACTCAAAGCATCCCCCAAACACTGGAGATCCAGTGTATACCTGAGACATCAACCATCACAAAAGGTCTTCTTTTACTCTTTGAACTATTCACATTTTGTTGCAGAAAACAGAACAAAGTTCCCCAGACATCCTTCATCTTTTCCTTCTAAAATGTATTCACAAATGGGGTCTTTTCATAGTTCAAAGGAAAAACAAACAGTTTTCTTTCTTGGGCAACTGGCCTGTTACTCTCACCCTAGGATCTGATCTCTTAATAAGAGGGCTCAGGGCGCCAAATCCTACCAGAATTTCCCAGGACACCAGTGGCTACATTACTTGTCTTTTTACGAGGGGATGAATTAGTCTGAGAGGGGAGTTGCTTCCTGGGATTCCTGTGCCAGTCCAGAGCACCAGGAGACTGGGTGGGGAGGAGGGTGAACGCAAAAGCAGAGGGTCAGGGGGGAGAATGAGGCTTCCGTGAACAGCCCCTAGTGAGGCAGATGGTCGAGCTTTACAAACCACCATACATGCACACCCAAAACTCAAAACTCGGGGTGGGGGGGTGGCACCTGAGGGACCATGAGTGACAAAGGATGGAGACACAGAACAGCAGCCCTGACTTGCCGAGGGACGTTTCTCACCCTCCCAACACTGGAGGACATTGACTTACAAAGGTGCTGCTCAAAACTGTACTGAAAACGTATCTGAAAATAGCTCTATAGTCACCTTAAAAATAAAGTGTCACTCCCCAGGTAAGAGGAGTGACAGATATTCTTAGATACTAACACTTGAGGTATCTTTGACGTAAGTTTGAAAAATAGCCTGGCAGAGAAAAATGAAGGAAAAAAAGGAGAGAGGAAGGGAGAAAATTCAGAGTACAACGGGAAAGGCAAGAAAACTGGGAGGAAGGCATCCGAAAGCCCATGCTTATCTATCCTAGCAGTCAAACAAAGCAGGTGTGTAATTCTGCCAACATTTCCGAAATCCCTAGACTTGTGTGTGATTAATGATCATGTGATTACACATATCACCATCACACAATTGATAGGCATAATAAGATAAACAACATCTATTATTTGGATTTTTAATAAATATTCAGTATCAGATAAAGTAAGCATTCTCATGACAGCTAGCGTGAAAAATCTTTTATACATAGAAATTCCAGCCAGGCACAGTGGCTCACACCTATAACCCCAGCACTTTGGAAGGCCAAGGCAGGAGTACTGCTTGAGTCCAGGAGTTCGAGACCCACCTGGGCAACACAGTGATATTTCGTCTGTAAAAATAAAAATAAAAAATAGCCAGGTGTGGTGGCATGCACCTGTAGTTCCAGCTACTCAGGAGGCTGAGGCTGGAGGATCGCTTGAGCCCAAGAGGTCAAGGCTTCAGTGAGCCATTACATTCTAGGCTGGGCGACAGAACGAAATACTCAAAAAATAAAAAAAGAAAGAACTTCTGTTGATGTCAGTCAATATAAGTATACATGTATATTAACAGTATAATGCTGTAATTATTAGTGATTATGAAATTACACGCAAAAACATTAGAAACAAAAATGTGAGTGAAGGCAACTGCCTTAAGTCTGCTTCTGAAAATATGCAGAAAGCATCTTTTTCAAGCAGTGCTCAAAAACTTCAGCATGTGGGATGATACAGATGAAACTATCCAACCACCACCGATGAAACTTGCAAATCCAGGAAGTGAAGATTTCTTTTTATCTCGAGTGATTATTAGAGAAAAAAGATGCTGGGAAACAGTGGAACAGCAGTAGCAGCCCACACCACCAGAAGCAACCTACTAACTTTTTTCTTCCACTCGCCTCAGTGCCGAGTAGCCATCAAGTTAGGACCAGGAGCGTGAGATCCACTGAGCGTGGGCACAGGATTCTGCTGAGAAACCACTACTCTGGTACACAGCCAAAATTCACTACAATTTGGTCATAAAATCAACAACAGTTTAAAAATTAAAAAACAAAGAAGACATAAAACTTCAGATTTATTCCTGTATCCTAGAATTTCCTTCTATGATGATAAAATATGGCTTCAGCCTTGGGTGAAGATTGATTTTAGGTTGAGAGTGTTTGACCATGATACAACACACCTCTAGGATATAAGTAAAATTAAGCCATACAAGAAAAACCAGAAGAGGAAGGAGTCAAAACTGTCCCTCTGTTTTTTGTCTCTAAAAGTAAACCACTTTATAAGGTTGTGAGAAGGCAATTAATTAAAAGTCCATAAAACAAGGCATAGCACACAAAAGTGTTCAGTAAGTGTTGGTTATTATTATCATATCCAATGTATCTTAATGAATGCGGGAAATTGAGAAGTGAATTTTTCAGTCTGTAGTCACAGTAGGAAAAAGAAATCTGATACACCAGATTAACAGTTGTTATTTCTGAGGTTTTCATTTTGTGCTATAAATGTCTGCAGTGTTTGAATTTTAATTTCTAGCTTAAAAAAAGAAAAGATACTTCAAACAGTACTGAATTAACAGTAGCAGTCTGTTATTGTGCACTTTCTCAGTCAACAGACACTAAAAGTATAAACTAGTACCACATAAACATCTTCGAGATGCAATATTAATAAGGGATCTTTGTATCAGAAATACTGGGAAATACTGTTTGGATCTTAACAGTTTCAACCTTATGTAAGCATCTTTAACATAATACCAAAACCTCAGATAGTCCACAATTCCAAGAATCTAAGGTCATGCCTCTCGATGTAGCCAAGAATTCAAAAGTAGAACACTGAATACCAATATGAGAAACACACTGTCAGAAACTCTTGAAGGCAGATAAGATTCAAGACAAACCAAAAACTGCACATACTAAATTCAGAGACTATTCTTTTGGAATATAATTTTACCAAACTCTTAACTAATATGAGACACTCAAAATTCACCTCTAGGAAGGAAACTGCATATTTAAACAAGTTTGCTTTAAAAAGCAGTGCTGGCTGGGCGCGGTGGCTCATGTCTATAATCCCAGCATTTTGGAAGGTCATGGTGAGAGGATTGCCTTAGCCCACAGGTTCAAGACCGGCCTGGACAACTTGGCAAGACCTTATCTCTACAATAAATCAAAAAATTAGCCGGGCATGATGGCATATGCCTGTAGTTCCAGCTACTTGGAAGGCTGAAGCAGAAGGATCGCCTGAGCCCAGCAGGTTGAGGCTGCCATGGCCGTGAGCAGCGTGCATACGTACCCCCGCCCGCGCAACAGCGGGCCACTACAACAAAAAAAAAAAAAAAAAAAAAAAAAAGAATAAAAAAAGAAAAAAGCAGTGTCATTAAGATGCAAATTTATTTAGAAATTCATAAACGTAATTTTGATTCTACCTGAAGTAGGTTCCCATGAATCAGAAGAGGATCTTTTTCTTGAGAAATGTCCGTTTTCCTATTAGCAAAATGAGAAAAAATTAATTAGGAGTTGAGGCAGTAAAGAGTGTGAACTTTTCTTCAC
Organism: Tarsius wallacei; assembly: GCA_963574415.1. NCBI lineage: Eukaryota > Metazoa > Chordata > Mammalia > Primates > Tarsiidae > Tarsius > Tarsius wallacei. The sequence continues at coordinate 14,734 of CAUYQG010127851.1, forward strand.
AGCACTTAAATATAAGGTTCCAGACTGTGTAAAGCAAGCAATTGTATTTGGAGGAAAAATCTAGCTTCTAGAATAAAATATTTGAAGATCTTAAGTTTTACCATGTAAATTAAGGGCACTTGTATCATAAAAATGTAAGCATGTCATAAAAGTTAGTTTTCCATAATGCTGATTTAGAGATTTATACCAATACCTCAAGATGAATGTTATATTCGAATACGGTATTATTGTGACAAGGAAATAGCAAACCTAATATTCGCCAATCAAATCAATACAACTCACTCTTCGATAACTCTTATTTAAGGTCGGACGCCCCAAACACTAAGATTTTATGAAAGTAGATCAAATACGACTAAATTCTATTCCCTATTAACAAATCTCACTGGGAAAGGCACCAAACTCCTTGCAAACAAACCTTTAGGGTTACAAATAGATCTTCCAGTAACATACTACAATGCAACCACAACCCTATTCACACCTAAAATGTCAGTTCAGTTTATTTTTGATCTGGTTTTAAAATTTCGTAGCACCTTATCAATATTCACTTCCTTGATATTTGATCTTCTATTTGCTTCTATGTGGAAAAGCACGTTGAAATTAACAATGTGACTTTCTAGGGCAAGGGACAGCTTGTACACTAATCTAAATTTGGTTTATTCTGGAAGGAAAAATCTGATGATGCTAAGATGAAGGTGGACCGTTTCCTAAGTCATCAACTTCTTCTAAGCGTTCTAAGACCCATTCGGAATTATTTAAGACTTCATGGGCAACCTCTTTCAGGTCCCCTCCCACTATAGAAGCTTTTCTGTCTTCTTAATAAACCCTACTTTTTCACCCTCAAAAAGGAGACATATGCATTTTAAACCAATGGTTCTGAAACTTAAGGGTGCAGAATCATCTGGAAGGCTTTTTTTTTTTTTTTTTGAGTTGGAGTCTCACTCCTTCGCTCAGACTGGAGTGCAGCGGCCGCTCCCGGCCACCGCAGCCTCGACCTGCTGGGCTCTGGCGATCCGTCCGCTTCAGCCTTCCAAGGAGCTGGAACTACAGGCGCGCTACCACGCCCGGCTAATTTTTTATTTACTGTAGAGATGAGGTCTCACCAAGTTGCCCAGGCGGGTCTCAAACCTGCGGGCTCAGGCAATCCACTCACCTCAGCCTCCCAAAGTGCCAAGATTACAGGCTGAGCCACCGAGCCCGGCCTGGAAGGCTTGTTAATTGCAGGTTGCTGGGCCCTACCTCTACAGCTGCTGGCTCAGTGGGTGGAGCCTGAGATTTTGCATTTCTAACAAGTTCCCAGTGATGCTCCAGCTACTGGTCCAGGGACCACATCTTGAGAAACAGTGCTCTAAACCCTTCCCTGCTTGTTTAGATTTTCCATTCCTCAAGTATCTCCCTTCAGCAGAGCCTAAAAAATGACTATACTTGCTTCTTTAAAAAAATGCGTACTTAAAAAAGCTCTGTTTCTGATCTGCTTGACTGAGTTCCATGATGGGCAGCTGGAGAAAACCTAACGAAAACAGCTTCTACACTAACCGTGCATCAGTACTTCCTTACGAGAGATACCAACATGATGCAACAATTCTGAAATCTTTTTAGATTTAATATTCTAGAGAGATCTAGCAGCAGCAAAGCTAATTCAGTAATGATTACACATACCAGGTTCGAAAGCTTGCTCTTTCCAGGGATGACATCATTCTGCCTGCTGTGTTCCTGCCTTGGTTTATCTTTTCTTTCCATGCTAGAGGATTTTAAGGAAAGATTGCCTGCTTCCGAGAAAGAATTTTCGGAGCTGATTCTCTGCTCCATCTGCTCCTTTCTCAGCTTCTTTAGCTTTCGTTCCCTGCAGTAAGAAGCTAGTGACAACTGGAACTTAACCCCTAGTGGGCTTTCTCCCGGCTGGTGCCTGGACAGGCCGCTTCTGCTGCTAAGGCTTCTGGAGCTGTTCTTGAAGGCAGAGGCTTCCGCCACCGTGGCGTGCTTTCGGGAGTCTGCGCTGGTCTTGCCTCGACTTCCATCATCCTTCTCCCTGCTATTTTCATGAATGAACAGTGACTTCCTTCTCTCTGGAGATCGATGTTTTTTCTTCAGTGCCTTCATCTCTTCTGACAAGTGGTATGAAGAAACATACATATCTGCTCCCTTGGGTAAATATTTGGAGGCCAGTGACACACACGCCTGCCGTGACTCGTGCACACCCCGATCTCTGTGGTGGTCTTTAACACCCTTCACGAAAGCTTCTAGAATAGGGCTCTTTTCTGATGGCAACCTTTTGGGCTTAGATTTTTTTGGTGAGGATAGTTTCCTTTCAAACTGCTCTGTCCTGGTGATGGACAATTCACTTCCTCCATACTTGATGTTCGATGTTTGTGGAGAATCCAACATATGTCTGTCTGAACAGCCAAAGGAAATGTACAAATTGCATTACTAAAAACAACACGCTTATATTTCATATTAATATTCATCTCAATTGTTAATGTTTAAAATACTAAACTATACTAAAGCTGCCACAAAAAAAGTAAGGCTGCCACAAAAATTTTCAAACCGGCCACGCCTGCAATCCCAGTACTTTGGGAGGCAGAGGAGAGGATTGCCTGAGCCTAGGGGGTTAAGACCAGCCCAGGCGGCTTGGTGAGACATCATCAAAAAATTAGTCAGGTATTGTGGCATGTCTATAGTTCCAGCTACGTGGAAGGTTGAGGCGGGAAGATCGCCTGAGCTCAGTAGGTTAAGGCTGTGGTGGCCATGAGTGTGCCACTACACTCTAGCCTGGGCAACAGAGTAAGACTCCAACTCAAAAAAAAAAAAAAAAAAAAAAAAAAAAAAAAAAAAAAAAAAAAAAAAAAAAAAAAAAAAAAATAAAATTTTTAAAAAAAAAAAAAAAAAAAAAAAAAAAAAAAAAAAAAAAAAAAAAAAAAAAAAAAAAAAAAAAAAAAAAAAAAAAAAAAAAAAAAAACAAAAAAAA
>CAUYQG010127853.1:0-15930 GCA_963574415.1 Tarsius wallacei
GATGAAGAATTCTATTTTTATATCCAGAAAAGTTTGTTTTTATCTTTTTCCTCCCCCTTCTCTCTCTCTCTCTCTCTCTCTCTCTCTCTCTCTCTCTCTCTCTCTCACACACACACACATACACACACACACACACACACAGAGAGAAACACACACATATTGACTTTTCCAACTCCAATGATTGTCATCTCCCTGGCTATTTTGCTTTCTAAATTTTACATTGTTCTTCAAATCTTCTCATAAGTAGAGGGAACTATTTTGTCTACAACAGTTCCATGTCTTAATTATCTCGGTCAACTTCAATTGAACAGTCATTTCCATTTGTTTCAAATAATTTTCTCTGCTTCCTTTTCACTTACTTTTTATCCAATTTGGTCAAAAATTCCTTAAAATTAACAGCAATCTTATTTCCTCATTACAATTCTCAATTTCCTTGACACTCTGCTGCTGACTTTACATGTTCTAACTTCGGCCCTGAGCACTACTGAAGAAATATTCATGATATTATATTTCAGTAGGCTTTCATTATTGCTAATTTTTAAAAAAATTATTGGTTGTTCTAGAAATGACTAGCACATTTTTAAAAGTGATTCTTTCAAGCTTATTCTGCTCTTTTAAAACTCCAAGTTTTTAAAATCCTACCAGTTTTCATTATTTTATTGTTTTAGCTGATATTTTTCTACTACATAAAAAATACATTTTTTTCATTTTTTTTTCTTTTAGAAGCTGATAAACTCTGCTTCTCTAATACAAAGATAATAAATCACTTTTGCTCTCCATACACTGTCTTTTACAATGAAGTGGACTTAGGAATATGTTTAACCAAGAGAAGGAAGCCCCTTCTTCCAATATTTCAAAGCTGGGGTTAGGGTAGGTAGGTCCCAACTATGGAGAAGCAGTATTTTGTTTTTAATAACTGAAATAGAAGGAGGATATTAAGCTGTTAAGGCTTTCTATTGTGGTGGTATAAAATCCTGAACTTGAAGAATATTAAAGTGTCCCGAAAAGGGAAAGAGAGTATTGGCTAGCCAAGCCTACATCAAAGCAAATTGTCATAACAGAAATTTGAGAAGACAAGGATGTGTGATTAAAGGCTTGGATATGAACTAGTGTCTTGTGGGAATACAGAAGTCGCTTGGCAAGTGGTCTTCGAACCACTCTTTATCAGACCTTGAATAGACCACAATTTGCCTAGGTGGGAATTATCTTACCGTCTTGATCAGGGTAAACCCATCAGAAAGACAGTTATAAACTGCACCATTAAAAACCTTTATATGTTTATAATTATGTTTACGTAATGTCTATGCATACATTCTTCACTTTCCCCAAGATAAATTATTTGCAATTAAATGACTAGGTTAAGGGTTTGCAAAATTTAGGCAAACCCTATATTTCTAATTTGATTAACCTTTTTAAACTTTTAGTTTATTTAGAAGCCACAGAGCATCTCAGGTGAATTTCTTCTAGCTTCCTGTATTACATGAAAAGTCTGTTATTTCACTTTATTTCCAAGCTAACAAATCAGCCTCACAGTATCATGGGTGCAGTAGAGGATGTGCAACTACTGGATCAGAGACAATGCGTTCTTTTCATTGAAGCAGGAAGCATGAGTTTTACATTCATATTCGTTCCCGTTAGCCCCCAAGTCCCATGGGGATGACATGGAAAATTCAGGGGATGATGCACATGATGTAAGTTATTGTCACAGCTGAGAAACAGTGGAAAAATTATCATCTATTGATAACATATCTTGTCCCTTACCATGGTTTTGCTAAACATTCATTGATAATGCTGATTTATACCTTCTTCTCCCCTGCTCTGTGTCTAACACAAAGTGGATGACCAATAAATAATTGGTGCAAAAATATCTTTTAAAAATGTAAAATCCAGAGGAGATTAGAATCATACATATGTGCAGCTATATTTAGTTAATAATAAGAGCAAAAGTGGTCTATAATAATCTTCCCAAGCTTCATGTACCAGAGCCAAGAAAAAAAAAATTCACTTGGAAAACTCACTTAATATATTTTCTATTCTGAGCACTAATATCACTTGCAAATTTCACTTTTTAGGAAACACTTCGGTATCCCGGTACAATAATTTTAATTTCGGTTGTTGCCAGTAATATTTGGCTTGCAACTCAAATCTCTGCCATCACATGGTATTCTGCCACTGTGTCTTCATATCATCTTCTTTTAAAGCCAGCAGTCATATTTAATTAAGCGTGCTAGTCAATGTCTGGGCTCCTACGAAGGATTTCCCTTTTTTTTTCTTGAGTCAGAGTCTTACTCTGTTGCCCAGGTTGGAGTGCAGTGGCACACTCTCGGCCACCCCAGCATCAGCCTACTGGGCTCCAGCGATCCTTCGGCCTCAGCCTCCCAAGTAGCCGGAACTACAGGTGTGTGCTACCACGCCCAGCTAATTTTTTATTTATTGTAGAGATGAGGTCTCACCAAGTTGTCCAGGCTGGTCTCCAACCCTCAGGCTCATGCAATCCACTTGCCTCGGCCTCCCAAAGTGCTGGGATTACAGGTTGAGCCAAGGAGCCCAGCCAGGATTTCCATTTTAACAACGATATCTATCTTTCTCTGATAGATTAGATAGATAGATAGATAGATAGATAGATAGATAGATGATACACATATGTATACATCTACACACAAATATACACTCGTGTGTGTGTAAAATATTCAAATAGAATTGGAATAAACTGCATAAAATTGACTTAAATATACAGAACATTTATAGCCAGGCTTTAACTGCAGCATTCTGTTTTATTAGTCAGAAGCTATTATAAGTACAATACTTTTTTCAAAATTAAATTATCTACCGAAAAATAAATGTAACGTGGTTGTATTTTGTATCTCTTATTGCTTTACAATTCTCTTTGTGATTAATAAAAAATAGTGGACCACAGTATCTGCTTTTCTATGCTTTGTCATATAGGATTTGTGCATCTTAATTGCCAAGATACTGAGAACTCTAGAATTCATCTGGATACTTGCACAGCTGATCTTGTGGTTACAAGACCTCAAAAGACTCCTTTAGGAAACCAAACATGCAGGTGAGACTTCTAAAGAAAAGTATGATCTCTCCTCCTCCTAACCCCAGGAAGTTTTTACTGCTTGGTGTAAAAATCTTGGTTGTTATAGTGACAGTAGTGGGCTGAATCTGAAATGAGTCAGAAAAAAAAAATCCATAGATGAAAAGAAGTCTTTTCCTATGCACCTTTCATAGAATGGTAAATTATATGAACTGAACTATGATTGTGCTCACCATGATAGATTAGGTTTTGCTGTGGTAATGAAGAAAACACATTCTTCACACCTTAAGGATTTATATAAAATTTCCAAATAATATCTAGCTCTGACTGTTGTAGTTTCTTGAAGACACAGAAATATAGGTGCTCCATCTACTTATTATACTGTCATCTCACCAGAAGTTTCCAGTGTTTCTCATGGTGAGGAAAATGGCACAGAGAAGCGCAAAATGGATCTCAAAGGCTTCCACTTAAAGGCGGTTCAAAATATCACTGTGAACATGTCACTTGCCAAAATAAACTACATCTTCAGGAAAACAGAATCTTCTACGGGTCTAGACAAAGAAAATATCTGACAAAAGTGGAGAGCACTGTGGCATCTACTATAGTTTTACAAATAAAAAATTTATTTGCTTTCAAGTTGCCACGCCTTAAGTGTGTTTTTTCTCTTGGTTATTTGTATTGCTTTTAAAAGTGGTATCTTTTAATAATAATAATAATAATAATAATAATAATAAATATATATATAAAACTATTTGTTGCTAGTTTATAAAAATGCAATTTATATTTTTCCTGATATTTTATTATTTCTCACTTAATATATCTCTCAGATTCTAATATTTTGTAGATCATTCTGAGATTTCTATGTAGACAATAATGTAACCCATCAATAACAACAATTTAGTGTCTTTCTTTTCTTTTGAGTCGGGGGGTCTCACTTTGTCACCCAGGTCAGAATGCAGTGGCACAATCACAGCTCACTGCAGTCTCCACTTCCCTGACCTCTGCCTCAGCCTCCCAAGTAACTGGGACGACATTTGCGTGCCACCATGCAGGGCTAATTATTTTATTCTTTGTAGTGTCTAGGTCTTGCTCTGTTGCCCAGGTTGGTCTCAAACTCTTAGGCTCAAGCAATCCTCTTGTCTCAGACTCCCAAAGTTCTGGGATTCCAGGTGTGAGCCACCAGGCTCAGCCAGTGTCTTTTTTTTCAAGCATTATAATTTTTTTTTCTTGAGTTATAGTGGCTAAGATTTCCAATGATACATTGAATTGAGGAAGCATTAGTATCGCTTTCTTGTTTCTAATTTTAAAAAGAACACTTCTCATATTTTAAAATCAGTGTCATGTTAACTGTAGCTTTTGGTAGACTTTATGAAATTAAGGGAATTTCTCATTTTTGTCATGAATATCTTACATATTTTAAATTGGTATTATTATAAGTCTCTCATATATTTTGCTCATTATAGTAAATCATATGAAAATACTCCCACGAGAATGTAAATTAAATGTAAGGCCTCTGAGTTTTAACTCTTGCCTATTCCTTCAAATCTATCCTTAATAATTTGTCTTTGATAGGCCATGGAGGATCAATGGGAAAGAAGGAGCTTTATGAGAAAATTCAAAATAATCCCATATCTAGAAAAGAGGGGGACAGACTGTGGTCCTTGAGTTCCCAGTATTCTCATTCTTCCAACAAAATGAATTGTAATTTACAGGTAAATTACTGAAATTTTTACTTCTGCATCTGAAATTCCAATCATCCACAATACACAGAAACATCACTCTTCCTGAGTATTCTTGACACACCATAATCCAGGATGTATGTGACTGGCACGGCAGTCCTCCTGAAATTCTGGAAACTTCATTAAATCTACCGTAATACAATCTTCTTTTTTAAAATAAAAATCTGGGGCATCTAACATATTAAGATGGGACTTACCATAATTTGCTTTGATTCATCATTTTGCCTGTGTCTTCCCTTTGGTATTAGGTATTTCTCAATTATAAGAAAGCAGCCTTATCTAGTTCCTAATTTTCAAAAACAAATGTTTAATATTTCACAAATAACTGTCACATTGGCTGAGATATTCATCATGACTCTAGCTAGATGATTTAATGAAATTTTAGAGCTTTTCTTACAATATGTTCAGTTTATTTACCTTTATTACATTTCCTTATATGTATTACTAATGTAATTTATTTCTGTCTACCTATTTTAACTTATTTTGTTCTGTTAGCTTGCTTTTTTAGGGAGTTTCTTTCATTTATTTGCGGGTGTCTTCTTTCCACTCAAATCTTTGTAGCTTACAACAACAAATGCTTATTTGCTAATAATTCTGTGGATTGGTAATTTGGGTTTAACTCAGCTCAAGATAGTATCAGTTAAGTTCACTTATGTTAGTTAGATTTTTGCTCATTTTCAAGCAAATATTTCTGTATTTTAGAAGAAAGAAAGGTGAGACTTACAATATTATAGTAACAAGAAGATAAGATCCTAACCCAGGCTAGTATTTTCAAACTAAAATGACAAAATTATGTTATAAAGTGAAAGACTATAGTGTGTTCTTCAATTCAAATTCAGCAGTTTTTTATTTAAGTATTTCGCTGAATCAAACGTAAAGTGTAGATATTACAGTTTTCACAACATTGTTCAGTAACTTTGACCAGTTTTTAAGCAGACAAGTCTAACCACAGTTGAAGCCTGTGTCCTCCAGATTTTGCCTGACTGTCTCACTTAAGATGCAGTCTTCGCAAACACATTGCTATAAAGTGAGAACCACCTGCAAATGAATTTAACAAAATAAAAAAAAATATGTGAAGACGGAGACCATCTTAAAATTTAAAATGCTAGTGAAAATAGTAACTAAGGCAACAGCAGTCATGGGAGAACTGTTCAGTACAATCTACAGATGGCCATCTTAAATAAATATTCCAATTGTTCGGCAACTGATTTGGGTAGAATACAACCAGAGGGAATGAATTGGCTGACAACAACCTATCACACTGACTAATTCTGCCATAGTCCAGGATGTTGTTTTGGATTATATCAACTCAAATCTAACACCTCTTCTTGTAACCTATACATGTCACTCTGAAGAGACTTATCATACTTAGCAGTTTACTGACATTTTTTGCATATGTTATTTTCTTGATCTGGAGACCCAGAAAGGCAAATATGGCATCTTACTGAATTTTAATATCTTAGCAGATAATGATATCTGTTGGAAAAAACACTGTAGCAAAAATCGAAGATATTAGAGATTGGGTTTAATGTTGATTTTGCTAAACTGTGTGAACATGGCCACCCTATTATCCCCTGTGTCTCAAATAATAATATAAACATGAGAAAGTTGTTATTAGCAATTTTACAATTATTAGTAGGAAAATTCAGCAATATTATTATGAAAAGAGTCATGTGAATAATATGAAAACTTAAGTTATATAATATATCCCTTATATGTGGTCACATTTCTAGGGAATTTGCTATATATAATGAAGAGTTTTAATTAACTGTAATCAGAATTCATATTATACTGGAAAGATAATATGGTTTCAAAATTATGAAGCTGTGCTCAAGAGTCAGCACAGCTGACAAATTAATTAACATATTTTTCCTCACTTTTCTTATCTATAAAAGGACAAAATAATAGTACTCATTTCATAGTCTTATTGTGAGCATTATATAAGACAATATCATTAAAGTACTTCACATGTGTCTGCCATATTAAAGGGCTCATTATATAGTGCTATCATATGCTATTACATGTTGTTTTGAAAAGAGTTTTGACTGTTTGCTAAGATGCTTTTATTTACTTCAACACTTTGAAGAACTAGTAGCCTACATTTTCATAAAATCTGAATCACAAAATAGTAACTATTCAGAAAATAATATCTAAAGGGAAAGCATCAAACACAGGTCATAGGGCCAAATATGGGTTTAATGTGGTCACTGCTAAATTGTGTGAGCACAGATAGTCACCAAATTTTCCCCAGGGTCTCAGATTCTAATGTAAAGAAAGAGAAAAGTTGATATTAGTAATTTAGCAATTATTATTAGGATCTATTTGGAAGAAATATTAGGAAATATTCAGAAAGATACTAATATTTGAGCTGTGGCGTGCTTTTTGTTTTGCATAGCTTTTTAAAACTTTAAGCTAAAATATAATGTTTTTTTTAAAATGACATTATCAATAGAGAGGGGCTACAATTTATAGTCATCAATACAGTGTAAAAGATAATGATTTTAAATGAGTTCGTAAAACTAAGCTTCTATTTTCACTCAGTAAAAGCAAACTAACCTGGTAAATTTAAGATCAGTTATGCTATTCTTGAGTTTATGAGTTTGATTTTTCATTTTAATTGAGCCAATCCAATGTTTCATTCTCCCTCTTGTTTTTTACTTTTATATGGAATAAAATCAGGCAAACTTGATACTTGTGTCTTCAGACATTGTGGGGAAGGCATTTCATATTGCCCAGTGTCTCTTGTTCATGTTACTCAGAAGGTCCTTATCATTCTCCAGTGTCGTTCCCTACTGATGTCTGTGGTCTAGGCATCCTTTGCTCTTAAGACTCACCTATTTTTCATACCAGCTATGAGCTGCATTTAAATATAGTCTTAAGACTGGGATAGGGGTGAAGAGTAGAGATGGAGGCGGGCATAAGATTCTCTCCAAGGAACCCACATAGCTTTTAATCTAATCACATTTCTACTACCTACCACTCTAGCAAGTAGAAATGTAAAAACCTTTGAGATGTAATTAGCTCTGTAAGTCTTTGCCTATAGATTATGAAATATTTATTCTTCCTATAGATTCTACACGGTCTATTTAAGAGATCAAATCCCTGGAACTGGATTCTGTTATTCTTCTTATTTATACTCTGAAACCAAGTCAGAAAAAAATTAGTTTTTACCACCTATCTGATGATGATAGATCCTAGAATTAAAAGGATTGTGAAAATGGGAAATTTCTTCTAGAACAGTTTCTTCGTTGCCATATCCATAGTATGAAAAACATTAGGCAAAATATAAGTCTGGAGATGCAATATTAAGCAGATAAGATTTTTATGAAATTTCTAGTCACATGACTGAAAAGGGTCAATTTCAGACAAAAGGGCCCAATTGACATTAGGATAAAAGGCCAAGGTCTATAAGTAATGGGGTCTGCTGTACACCCATAGATAGTTTTTTTACTGTTCTGTTATCCTTAACGGTTCTAAAATACATGTTACTTTTTTAAGACTTCAGGAAAAAAAAAACTTATCTTAATTTAACAAGCCAATAATTAAGTTGCACCAACACTGCCATTTATTACCTTTTGTTATACTTACATCATCTAAACCTTTAATACTAATTTCAAAAATTGTATCCGTAGGGCTGACATCATCATTTAATGCAAATTTCCAGATTGGTTCCCAAAAGTCTGGTTTGAATCATACTTCTCTACTTTTTCCTCTTCCTATCCCTTCTCCTTTTCTGTATAAAATTATCATCAGATTACAATACTATCTATGAAAATGCTGGTCATTATCTAAAAAATATAAATATTCTGGTAGTCTTTTCATTTCTTTTTTTCCTTCCAAGGTAAAAGATGGTCAATGGAAAATTAAACTTTAATACTGCACCATGAAGCCTAAAACTAAGACTTAATATTATGGGTTACTTTGGCATCTGAAAAAATAGGGATGCCTTCAAATTTCTTAACCTGAAATTCTCTTCATTCTGTTCCAGTGAATAAGTTATTCTAGCCAAACAACGCTTCTTATCAAATGGATCAGGTACACCTCCTGCTCATCCTTAATTGAGTTCCCTTCCAGTCCATGGAATTATTCGAATAAACCAACGATCTTCTCTTACAAGAACCAGGAACACCACATAGTCTGTTTCCCACAGTCCATACTTGACTCTACCCAAGAGCAAACCATGAATGTTTCTGCCTGACCTGTGGTGTCTTCCTCTTTCAAGCTGTGAATATAGGTAATCAATACACTTTTGTGGATTTTTATCTGTCCACTCAGGTATTTATGTTTGATCAACCTCATAACTCTAGGGCAGGAATCGTGTTTTCACCAACAGGGTAAATAGGAGATAATTAAAACAATTTCTTTGTTCATTTACTCAAAAAATCTGTGGGTTTAGTGGTTCTAATCAGTTAGGCATTGAGCTGAGAACTTTGCTCATGCTAATGTAATGTTTAATCATCCTAACAAAGCTCCAGTATCCTCAATTTCACAAGTAAGGGCATCTCTCTATGATTCAACGAAGTTAAGACTTTGCCCACAGTTACAGAGAAAATAAGATTTGAAACCAGGTCTTATTCTAAATATCGTGCTATCTTCACCATCTTACATTATTTATTTGCCTTTTCCTTGTGCGATCCAGTTTTTTATATTTTGTTTTATTTTAGAGTTGTAAGGTATATGCAAGGATTTACTACATAAGTAAATTGTGTGCATTTTGTGAGCCCTTACAGTGGACTTGCTACCTGGTTTGTGATTTGTGAGTCCCTTATCCCATCTTCTTCCTTCCTTCCTTTAACAAGGTCCAGCATCTGTTGTTTTCACTTTTGTGTTCATGTGACCAGTGATCAGGGCCCACTTATGAGTGAGAACATGTGGTTTTCAGTTCTTCGTTTCCGTGATAATTCACATAGTATGATCATCTCCAGGTGCATCTATGTTGCTGCAAAAGGCATGATTTTTTCTACTTTATGGATGCATAATATTCCACTGTGTCCCACCTTTCTTTATCCAGCCCACTTTTGATGGTCATCTGGGTTGGTTCCATGTGTTGCTCTTGTGAATAGTGTTGCAAGGAACATACTTGTGCAGGTGTTTTATCAGAAAGCAATTTATATTCCTCTGAGTAAATTCCCAGAAGTGGGATTGCTGAATTGTATGGTAGCTCAATTTTCAGTTCTTTGAGAAAAGGTCACACTGCTTTTCCTAAAGGTTTAACTAGCTTACGTTCCCACCAACAGTGGAAAAAACATTCCCTTTTTTCCACAGTCATGCCATCACCTGTTATATTTTGACTTTTTAAAGATAATCATCCTTATCAGTCTTAGGTAGTACCTCACTGTAGTTCTAATTTGTATTTCTCTGATGATTAGTAGGCTGAGTATTTTTTCAAATTTTTATTGATTGCATGTATGTCTTTCTTTGAGAAGTACTATTCACGTCCTTTGCCCACTTTTTAATGGAGTGTTTTTTTGTGTTTTTTTATTTGTTTTTCCCTGTCAATTCAAGTTCCTTACAGATCCTGGATGCAGGGTCTTTGTTGGATGCATAGTTTTTTTGAAAATATTTTTACCCATTCCATGGATTGTATCTGTACTCTCTTGATGGTCTTTTTTTTTCTGTGCAAAAACTTTTTAGTTTGATTCGGTCCCATCTGTCAGTATTAGTTTTTGCTGAATTTTCTTTTGAGAACTTGGCCATGAATTTTTTCTACATACTCTGATGTCTAGGAGAGTGTCCCCTAAGGTTTCTTCTACCCTTCTTATAGTTTGAGGTTTTACATTTAAGTCCTTGATCTATTTTCAGTAAATTTTGGCATATGGTGATGGGGTCTCGCTTCGTTCGTCTGCATGCGATTCATCAGTTTTCCCAGCGCCATTTGCAAACTATGATTTCCTCTCCCCAGTGTTTGTTATTGATGGCTCTGTTGAAGATGAGTTGTTGAAAGTGGTTTCATTTCCAGATTTTCTGTCTTGTTTCATTGCTTTATGTGTCTATTCTTGTACCAGTACCATGCTTGGTTATCGTAGCCTTGTAGTAAAGTTTGAAATCTGAAAACGTGATGTCACCAGCTTTGTTCTTTTTTGCTGGGGATCTAGTTAGCTATTCATGCTCTTTTTTTGATTCCAGATGAATCGATGTATTGTCTTTTCTAGGTCTGTGAAAAATGATGCTGGCAATTTGATGAGAATTGTGTTGAATCTGTAAATTGTCTTGGGTAGAATGGACATCGTAATGTTGTTGAATCGTCCAATCCATGAGCCTGGGATGGTTTTACATTTGTTTGTGTCAACCTTGATTCATTTGAGCAATGTTTTGCAGTTCTAATTGTAAAGGTCTTTTACTTCTTTGGCTAGGTGAAACCCGAGGTATTTGTTTGTGTGTGTGTGTGTGTGTGTGTGTGTGTGTGTGTGTCTATTATGAATGGAATTGTGTTTTTATTTGGTTCTCAACATGCTTTGTTGTTGGTGTATAGGAATGCAATTGTATTTTTCTCACTAGTTTTGTATCCCAGGATATTGCTGAAGTAGTTTATCAAAGCAAGGAGTTTTTGACAGACTCTCTTGGGTTTTCTAGGTATAGAATCATATCATCTGCAAGGAGGGATAGTTTAATATTCTCTTTTTTTAATTTGGATGCCCCTGATTTCTTTCTCCTGCCAGACTGCTCTAGCTAGGACTTTAGTTCTTAGAGGGAATGCTTCCATCTTCTGCCCTTTAAGTATGACGTTGGTTGCATGTTGGTCACAGATGGCTCTTATTATATTGAGAAATGTTCTTTTGATGTCTAGATGTTTGAAAGTTTTCATCCAGAAGATATGTTGAATATTATCAAATGCTTCTTCTCTATCTAATGAGATAGTCATGTGGTTCTTAGTTTTACAAATGTTTATGTGACGGATTAAGCTTATTGATTTATGTGTTGAACCAGCCTTGTATCTTGTGACTGAAGCTCACCACTCGTGATAGTTGATCCTTGGAATGTGCTGTTCGATGTGATTTGCTAGTATTTTGCTGAGAATTTTTGCATCTATGTTAATTGGGGAAATTGGCCTGTTATTTTCTTTCCTTGTTGGGTCTTGGCAATTTTGGGGTATCAGGATAATATTTGCTTCATAAAATGAGCTAGAGAGAATTCACTCCTTCTCAATTGGTTGGAATACTTTCAATATAACTGATATCTGCTCTTCTTTGTACATCTTGCAGAATTAAGCTAAGAAACCATCTGGTCCAGTACTCCTTTGGTGAAGAAAATTTCTTTTAATTGAATTGATTTCTTGGATTGTTATTGGTCTGTTTAGGTTTTCAATTTCTTTCTGTTTCAAACTTGGGATGTTAAGTGACATCAAGAATTTCTCCATTTCCTCCAGATTTTCTACTTCATTTGCATACAGATGTTCATTGTAATCCCTGATCTTCAAACTCTCTCTCTCTCTCTCTCTCTCTCTCTCTCTCTCTCTCTCTCTCTTTCCTATCCTCTATTTTTGGTCAATCTTCCCAGGGGCCTGTCAATGTTATTTATCCTTTTAAAAAGACAACTATTTGTCTCATTGATACTTTCTATGATTTTGGAAGAGATTCTATTTTATTCAACTGTGAATGTTTTTTAATAAGTTCAATTATTCTACTAAATCTAGGATTGGATTACTCTTGACCTTCCAGCTCCCTTAGGTGTGACATTAGGCTATTTACTTGAGATCCTTCTATTTTCTTGATATGTGTGTACAATACTAAAACTTTCCACTCAGTACTATTTTCATGGTATGTCAAAAGTGTTGGTATGTCATATCTGTGTTTTCACTTGTTTCCAAGAATCTTTTTATTTCTGCCTTGATTTCTGTGTTGACCCAAAAGTCATTCAGAAGCATGTTGTTTAATTTCCATGTATTTGTGTGTTTGGGGTGGTTCCTGTTTATGATGATACTTATTTTTATTCCACTGTGGTCTAAGATGCTTGGTAGGATTTAAAACTTTGAAATTTATTCACACTTGAGTTGTGCCTAAGAATATGATCAATCTTAGGGAATGTTTTGTGTACTGATGACAAGAATGTATATTCTGTTCTGGGTTGGGTGATGTGCTCTGTAGATATCTATTAGGTACCATGGGTTACCTGTGAGTTAAGATTCTGGATTTTCTTGTTAGTTTTTTTTCCCCCTGTTGATCTGTCTAAGACTGTTAGCATGCAGTTATAATCTCTGACTATAATTGCATGACTGTCTATGTCTTCGTTTAGTTTAGATGACAATTGTTTTATAAATCTTGGTGCTCCCATGTTGGGTGCATATATATTTAAGATGGATATTTCTTGCTGGTGGATTGAGTCTTTTATTATTATGTAGTGTTCTTCAGTGGACTTTTTAACTTTTACTGGCTTAAAATCTGTTTGGTCTGATATAAGAATAGCTACTCCTGCTCTTCTTTTTTTTCCATTTTCCTGGAAGATCTTTTTCCAGACCTTTACCTTGAGCCTGTAGGTGTCTTTTGCAGTGAGATGGGTTTCCTGAAGGCTGCAGAAGGTTGTATTATGTTTTCTTACCAAATTTGCTACTCCATGCCTTTGGTCAATTCACATTAAGTTAATTATTGATATGTGAGGTTTTATTTCTATCATATTGCTATTAAGCAACTGTTTTGCTTTCAAGGTTTGTCGTTGATTTGCAGGCTCTGTAAATTGAACTCTATACTTTTCTGTGCTTTTTCAACTAGTGGAACTATTCTTTAATTCCTGCGCTTTGAAACTTCTAAGCTTCTCCTAGAGGACTGATCTGGAAGTGGCATATTTTCTAAGGGATTGGATGTCTAGGAACAATTTTAATTCTCTTTCATTAATGAAGCTTAGGAAATTCTTGGCTGGAATTGAGTTCCTTTAAAAATGTTGAACATGGAACCAGAATCCCTTTTGGCTTGTAAGGTTTTTGTTGAGAAGTCTGATGCAATTCTGATGGATCTTCCCTGGTAGGTGGTCTGTCCCTTCTCTCTAGCTGCCTTTAAGATATTTTTTCTTCATGCTTACCTTTTTTAGATGGGTTATTATATGTCTCAGGGATGGTTTTCTTTTGCAAAACCTCACAGAAATTCTCTGGATTTGTTGTGTCTAATGGTTGCCTCTCTAGCAAGATGGGGGGAAATTTTCTTGGATGACCCATTGGAAGGCTTGTTCCAGGGTTACCTCAGATTTCCCTTCTACTTCAGGGATGCCAGTCAGCCATGAATTTGGTCTCTATATATAATCTTATAGGTTTGCTCATTTTTCTGAAGACTTTTCCCCTTGATTTTGCCAGACTGAGTTAGTTCGATAGTTGGATTCTCATGCTCGGAGGTTCTTTCCTCTGCCTGATCATTCTGCTGCTTGTCCTTGTGCTTTGGGATTCCAGGAGATAATTTTTCATTTCTAGGAGTTCAGATTGGACTGCTTTTTCATCTGACAGCTTAGCTTTTGTTTCCTGCTCCCTTTTCGTTGCCTGGGTGATCTGTGCTTCCATCTTCTCATGGCTTCCCTTCACTGTTTGTTGTCGCCTATAGTGTGAATTCTCTGTCGTCAGGTACAAGACATTCTGGATAGTCCATACTTGGGATATGGGAGGTCCCTTTTTGCATCCTCATTAAAGTTCTTGGGATTGCTCATGTACTTTCACTTCTTCTTCCTTATCTATGAGGACAGGATCCTCTCTCTCTCTCTTTTGTTTTTTAGTTGAATAAAGCTGCTACGGTTAGAGTGGCCTTTTGTGAGTTCTATTTTTTATTGTTATTTTATGTGTATCTCACAGGCTGCTTCCCTATTGTGTTGCATTTCTCCTTTTGTTGAATGTGGTAGTCCTTGAGGTCCTGACCACTGTGGGTCCTGCTGCTCTTCTGGGTCTAGTTGGAGGGTGCCTGCAAGGTATCCTGTGATGTGAAGGAAGAGGGGTCAGATTATAGGGGAGCTGGTCATCGAGGTCAGTAGAGGATTTATGGAGAAGTTCTGTGATGCCTCAGTCTACAGACTGGTCTGCGAGATGTACAGTAGCATAAACTTTGTTCTTACATCTTTTTCTTTTTTTAACTTTTAAATTTTTTATTTTAAAACTGTATGGTACAGTTCAGGGTTAGGTATGCAAATATTCATTATGCAGGTACCCTTGTTGATGAGGTGTGTCTCCCTTCCTCAGGCAGTTTCCCACTATGGCCAATTCTGCCTCCCGCCCCCCCGCCCCCAATTTCCCGCTACTGTCAATCCTTTTCTTATAGCATTGCGATAGTTGTTCAAGGTCTGCTGATGAGTGAGAACATGTGATACTCAGTTCTTTGTTTCTGTGAGAGATCACTCGGTATTATAGACTTTAAGTCCATCCAGGTTGCTGTGAAGTTCATAATTTTGCTCTTCTTTATGGCTGCTGTTGATAAAATGAACAAGCAACATTCTTCCTAGTACTTCACTTTTCAATGGTGACGCTAGAAAAAAAGGCTAAAATGCAAATTAATATAAATAATAATTGTGAAATAAAGTTGGGACAATATTTAAAATGTTTGAGATCCACTGGTATGGTTCGTTTTGTGCTGAAAGCAGCAGTATCTATATGGGCTTAAAACACTGGGACTTCCTCTTTGCTCATCAGGCTTTATTCTCTTTCACCAAACTATATGAGCAGCTCAAGCAGTTGTCCTCACTGATGTTCTTTCAAGAATGTCTGGTCTCCTGCAATTCTGAGTGAATGCTCCAGAGAATGGACCCTAAAGATACTTGGAATTGTCCCTGACAGTTACATACTAGTTGGCCTAAAGGTACAAATACTCCCTTTTCCCTAATTACACAATTTTTCACATCAATACTAAGTGCTTATGCTACTCTCTTCTTCGATAAGTTTGGCTATTTTGGTTAACTCACATAAGTGTATTTGTGAAGCATTTGTCCTTTGTGATTGGTTTATTTAGCTTAGCATATTGTTCTCCAGGTTCATCCATGCTGTCACAAATGGTACATTCCCTTCTTTTGTAATGTTGAATAATATTCCATTGTATGGATATACCCAATTTCCTTCATCCTTTCATCTGCAGATGAGCATTTGGGTTGTTTTCATATCTTGAGTATTGTAAATAATGTTGCAAAGAACATAGGGCAGACATGTATCTTCAAGAGTCTGTTTTCAAATATTTTAGATATATACTTAAA
>CAUYQG010127857.1:0-33207 GCA_963574415.1 Tarsius wallacei
AAAATAAAATTCCAAGCCAGGCTTGGTTGGCTCAGCCTGTAATCCCAGCGCTTTGGGAGGCTGAGGTAAGTGGATTGCCTGCTCGAGACCCGCCTGGGCAACTTGGTGAGACCTCATCTCTACAATAAATAAAAAATTAGCAGGGCATGGTAGCGCGAACCTGTAGTTCCAGCTACTTGGAAGGCTAAGGCGGAAGGATCGCTAGAGCCCAGCAGGTCGAGGCTGCAGTGGCCGGGAGCGACCACTGCATTCCAGTCTGGGTGACAGAGTGAGACCCCAACTCAAAAAAAAAAAAAAAAAAAAAAAATCCAGTTTGTAGTCTGTTTTGTCACTGTTATCTTTCTTTGTATGTAAAATTAAAAGCCTCATGCAATCAAAATGATTTTTTTTGGTTTTCTACAGTATATCTTTTGACACTTTTTAAAAAGAGTTTCTTCCTTACCTTAAAATCATACACTTCTGGCTGGGTATGGTGGCTTACATCTATAATCTCAGTAATTTGGGAACCTGAGGTGAGAGGATTGCCTGACCCCACGGGTTCGAGACCAGCCTGGGCAACTTGGCGAGACCTCATCTCTACAATAAATCAAAAAATTAGCCAGGTGTGGTGGCGACGCCTGTAGTTTCAGCTACTTGGAACGCTGAAGTGAAAGGATCACCTAAGCCCAGCAGGTCGAGGCTGTGGTGGCCATGAGCATGCCACTGGACTCCAGCCAGGGCGACAGAATGAGACTTCGACTCAAAAAAAAAAAAAGAGCATACACTTCTATATTTTCTTCTAAAAATTAAAGTTTTGCTTTTCATGTTAAGTTTTTAATCTACCTGCAATTTATTTTTGCACATAATGCAAAGAAAGAGGATGATTCCGCTTTCCCTCCCACCATATGGACAACCCAGTTATCCTAGCACCACTGACTGAAGGTAAGTTCCATGAGGACAGAAAACGTTTGTCACTGCTGTTTCCAGTGCCTTGGCCATGCCTAACACACAGCAGGCTTCATTATCACTTTTCCTCAACTAGTGGATTATTATCATCTGCATATAAATTTGATATTTCTCTTATAAATCCTATAAGTCCTCTCAAGGCCACACACTCCTCCAGGTACTGCCTCATTTTTTGTTCTTTTTTAAAAAAACCTCCTTTAAAGAGTTGTATAGTTGCCTTCTCTAACTTGCCTCTTTCCAGTCTCTCGTAAACCCATTTCTATTAGGGTTTTATCGGGTTTCATCCCATCACTCCACACAAACTGCATGGCAAACTACTAATGACCTTCATGTAGCTAAGAAAAACTTCAGTTCTCATATCTCCTTTGACCCATCAACAATATCTGATAGAGTTGACCTCTCTTCCTTTGTCTTTTTTTTTTTTTTGAATTGGAGTCTCACTGTCACCCAAGCTGGAATGCAGTGGCATGCTCACAGCCACCACGGCCTCGACCTGCTGGGTTCAGGCAATTCTTCTGCCTCAGCCTTCCAAGTAGCTGTAACAACAGGCACATGCCACCACGCCCAGCTGATTTTTTGATTTATTGTAGAGATAAGGTCTTGCCAAGTTACCCAGGCTAGTCTCGAACGTGTGGGCTCAGGCAATCCTCTCACCTTAGCCTCCCAAAGTGCTGGGATTATAGACATGAGTCAACGCACCCGACTCCCTCTTAACAATTTTTAAGTGTACAAATCAGTCATGTTTACCATGGTCACACTGTTGCATAACAAATCTCTAGAATTTGTTCATCTTGCATGACTGACTCTATATTCACTGAGCAACTCCTATTTCCTCCCCATCCCCTGGTACTCATCATTCTACTTTTCATTCTATGCATGATTACTTTAGATGCTTCATCATATAAGTAGAATCATACAATATTTATCTTTTTGACTATCTTATTTCACTTAACATAATGTCTTCACGGTTCATTCATGTTGTGACAGGATTTCCTTTTTTTTTTTTTTTTTTGAGTTGGAGTCTCACTGTTGCCCAGGCTTTAGTGCAGTGCTCACTGCTACTGCAGCCTCAACTGGATGGGCTCAGATGATTCTTCCTCCTCAGCCTTCCAAGTAGCTGAAACTACAGGCAGGAGCCATCACACCTGGCTAATTTTTTTATTCACTGTAGAGATGAGGTCTCGTTAAGTTGCCTGGGCTTGTCTCAAACCCCTGGACTCAGGCAATCCTCTTGCCTCAGCCTCCCAAAGTGCTGGGATTATAGGTGTGAGCCACTGTGCCCCACTGATCTTCCTTTTTAAGGCTGAATATTTCACTGCACCACACTATTTATCTATTCATCTACTGACAGACATTGAAATGCTTTTACCTTTCAGTTATTGTAGACAATGCTGCTATAAACATGGGTGTACAGATTATCTCTTTGAGATCCTGCTTTTGGCTATTTGGATATATCATATTTAAGAATCTGAGACCCAGCTCTTTTGGATATTTACCTAGAATTGGGATTGATGGATCATTAGGTAGTTCTATTTCTAATTTTTTGGAGAAACCATCATATTGTTTTCCATAGGACTTGCATTTTTTTTTTTTAAGAGGTGGAGCCTCATTATGTTGCTCAGGCTGAACTCAAACTCCTGGGTTCAAGTGATCCCCTTCCACCTCAGCCTCCTGAGTAGTTGGGACTACAGGTGTGTACCACTGTACCTGGCAACAGTTGTATCATTTTACAATCCTACCAATGGTGTAGAAAGTTTCCAATTTCTTTACATCCTTGCCAACACTTGTTATTTTCTGTTTTTGATGGTAGTCATTCTAATGGATGTGGAGAGATTTTAATAACCATTTTTAAGTATACTGTTTAGTCCTTAATTTTCATCTAGTACTTTTACTATCACACTACATACTCTTGGTAAAAAAGAGAAACCTGGAATGAGGCAAAAATAAAGTTCTAAGCTAGATATTGCATTCTTTCAAATATTATAAAAGAAAGAGCATGTTTATGTAATTTATTAGTTGCGAGGTCTTGAGGAAGCTATTTAACTGTTAAGCCTCAAATGCCTTATCAGACATATCAGAAGACTGATGTAAGGATTATAGATATGATATACAAAGTGTCTAACAGAGGGGCTGGCAAGTAATAGGTGCATCAAGAGTATAAAAGTTGTATTGTCAGATCAGTAACAAGAAACAGAACAGAAAAACCATACCAATTTTGGTAGCACTATAGATGTTTTCAATAGGAAATATTTCTCCTAGTCCATATAGGAGAACCTTGGCCAGGGCTGGAACCAGCTGAGTGGTAGTGATCAGAACATTCACACAATTCTTTCTAGAAGGGAATAAAAAGGAAAAGAAAAAAAGGTAAAACTAAACCAACCTGGGAACAAGAATTCAACGGGGTCAAATCTTTAGGGTCTGATACAGAGCAGTCAGTTAATTCTTGCCTCGTTTCCCTTCTGCCCCTTCTAACTCAGAAACACTGGTAAGCAAATACCAACAACCCATGTCACTGACACCATATTTTAGAAAATAAACAAGAAGCTTTCAGGTGCTGTATTATTTTGTTTGAATGCAATACAGTCCATAAATGAGATAAGGTTTAAATCCTCTTTGTCTTCACAAAACAGCAACACAGATTCTAGAATACGTATTAGTTTCACATGTCCTTTACCTTCACTCCTTGGTGTGAGTTTTATTGCTTACTCTACTAGGCTGTGGATCTGGAATTCCTGCTTTGAGGGAGGGAGTGATAGGGTATTAGCACAGATATAGCTACATTTATTTCCCAGTCTAAGCTTCATGCTGAAATCTCCTTGATGTACCCTTTTTATTTTGTTTGTTTATTTTATTTTTTTTGAGTTGGAGTCTCACTCTGTTGCCCAGGCTGGAGGGCAGTGGCACGCTCCAGGCCACCACAGCCTCGACCTGCTGGGCTCCGGCGATCCTTCCGCCTCAGCCTTCCGAGTAGCTGGAACTACAGGCGCGCGCTACCACGCCCGGCTAATTTTTTGATTTATTGTAGAGATGAAGTCTCGTCAAGTTGCCCAGGCGGGTCTCGAAGCCGCAGGCTCAGGCAATCTACTCACCTTGGCCTCCCAAAGCACTGGGATTACAGGCTGAGTCACCAAGCCCGGCCGGGAGTCAGTCTAGATGTAAGACCATTCAAGTTATCACAAACTTAGCACCTCAAACAATACACATTTTTTATCTTACAATTCTGGGATTCAGAAGTCTAAAGTGGGTCTCACTGGGCTAAAATCAAGGTGTTGGCGGGTTTGCATTCCTCTATGGAAGATTCTAGAGCAGGAGCTGTTCCATCTTCTGGAGGCTGCTCCCTTTACCTGGCTTATGGCCTTTTTCCATCTTCAAAGCAACAGCAGGAGGAAGTCTTCTCACATTGCATTGCTCTCACCTCCTTTTCTATCTCCCATTTTTGCATTTAAGGATCCTTGTGATTGCTTTGGCCTATGTGGATAGCAGAGGATAATCTCAATATTTTAAGGTCTGCCGACAGGCTACCTTACATCCATGTAACCTTTCGTATTCACGGGTCCCACGGATTAGGATGCTGACACTATGGGGGGAGGGGCAATATTCTGCCTACCACACACAAGTATATCAAAACTTGCAGAACTGGTGTCAGAGGTTTGGAAATTTTCTCAGAGACTGTAGTGAAGCATCCTTGTAAAATATTTTACATGCCAAGGCTCTTGATGTCACAGAAGAGTGTACCATGTGTGAAAAAAATACAAATATCCTCTATGATTTGCAATCTTCTGACCCTACAACCAATGCATCTTAGATTGAATAAAACAGAGTATGCATTCACAGACAGCCAATTTTAATATTTTCATATTTAAATGAAAATATAAAAGATTCAAATACATATGAACACATTTATATTTTTCCAAGGATATAATTTTGTTCTGTGTCCCTGTGGTGATGGTGCCATCCCCATTAAATGCAAAATTGGGATTGCAAGCATTGCATACATTTCTGCATTGGAAAATAATAGCTGAACATCAAAGGGCAATGTGAACACCAAGCTCGCAGACAAGGTTTATATAAGCAAATATAAGGGCTAAGATGCTATAACAGGGAGGAAAAAAGCAATATTTATTTATTTTTTATCTTTCTTTTTCTTTCACAAAATAGTGCTCAAGTGAGTAGTCCTGGTAGACATGCAACTTTTTCCATATGGCAATTTGGGGACCAGGGCCTTTCTATCCTGTTACTCTGCCCTCCCCAAAGGCATCAGAGCCCTTGACATGAAGCAGGGGTTGGCATATGTGTCAGCCAGGAGTCAGTCATGACACACTGTGTTCTAGCTGAGGAAGGGAAAGAGAGGAATTCAAGGGAAAGAGTTTTGAGCAATGGCCAGGGTTTGTTTTCTTAAGTTTTGGCCCCTTCTGCCACCTTGGGGAGATGAATTTCCTCTCATTCTCTCCCTCTCTCTCTCTCTCTCTGTCTCTCTCTCTCTCTCCCCCTCACTGTTTATTTTTAAATAAACTATATTATCTAATCTTAAAAAAGAGAGAGAGTTTTGTTGTTGTTGTTTTAAGTAGAAATTTTAACAGGGCATATTCTCAATCACAATTAAAAGCAAATAATAAAAGGTGATCAAAATCATCTTTACAACTTGGGAATTTAAAAGCACTCTTCTTTTTTTTTTTGAGTTGGAGTCTCACTCTGTCGCCCAGACTGGAGTGCAGTGGCCGTTCCTGGCCACTGCAACCTCGACCTGCTGGGCTCCGGTGATCCTTCCGTCTCAGCCTTCCAAGTAGCTGGAACTACAGGCGCGCGCTACTACACCCGGCTAGTTTTTTGATTTATTGTAGAGATGAGGTCTCGCCAAGTTGCCCAGGTGGGTCTCGAACCCGCAAGCTCAGGCAATCCACTCACCTCAGCCTCTCAAGGCGCAGGATTACATACAGGCTGAGCCACTGAGCCCGGCTTAAAAGCACTCTTAAATAAACTGTAAATAAATCCCAAAGATAAATTGGAAAGAGAAATTAGGAACTGTCTAGATCATAAAGCCTAAGAGATACAACAATATCTTTGCAGAAGAAAATTTGTGGCCTTAAATTATTTGCCATTACAAGAAAAAAAAAAAGCTAAAAATTAAACAATTAAACACTCTCTCTTTAAAAAATAGGAAAATAAGCACAAAATAAACCTAAATAAACTAGGAAGAAAAGATTAACAATAATGAGGTGAAATTAATAAAATAGAACACAAAAATTGGGAAGGAGAAATACATTATAAAACATTTATTCTTTAACCTGGGCAACAGAGCAAGATCCTGTCTCTACAAAAAATAAAAAAATTAATCTGGTATGGTGGTGTGGACCTGTAGTCTCAGCTACTCAGAGGCTAAGGTGGGAGAATCACTTGAGCCCAGGATGTCAAGGCTGCAGTCAGCTATTAACAAGCCACTGCACTCCAGTCTGTGTGACAGAACAAGATTCTGTCTAAAAGAAAAAAAAAGTCCATTCTTTGAAAAGACTATAAAACGATGTGTTTTTTTTTTTAAAGATAAAGGGGAGATTATTTTTTTAAAAGAGAGATAGAGAAAGCATGCATAATAACTACAGATACAGAAGAGATTAAAAATTATGAGAATTCTATATATAACTCCATGGAAAACAAATTTGAAAATCTGGAGGATATGGATGATTTCATAGCTGAATATAAATCACCAAAATTGACCTAAGTGAAAACTCGAATGTGGCAATTACCATAGAAGAAAGCTATCATTTTGAGAAAGACATCAGGGAGATTTTATTCAATCTTTAAACTATTATAGCTCTAATCTTATTTAAGTTATCCCAATCTATAGAAAAAATAGAAAGCTCTTGAATTTATTTCAAATAGAAAGCATTACCTTAACACCAAATCCTATGAAAGATAGTAACACACATGCACACACACACACACACACACACACACACACACAAACTATAGAAGAATCTTATTATAAATATAGGTACAAATACTAAGCAAAACCTCCACAAAAGTAGAACAGAATGCCAAAGGAATAGTAGAATATGACCAAGGATTGTTTAGGAACGCAAGATGGTTTAATGGTAAGAAATCTGCCAACATTAGTGGGCATCTGCCTGGGGAAAGGGGGCACATCCCATCAACAAGGGTACCTGCATAATGAGTACTTGCATACCTAACCCTGAATTGTACCCCATATCTTTAAAATAAAAAAATTAAAAGTTAAAAATAAGAAAAGAAATTTGCCAACATAATCCCCCCTTACATTAACACATTAAAGGAGAAAAAAATCATTGAAAATATGAATAAATGCCAAGTTGTTATTTGACATAATTCAGCAGTCATCTCTATTTATAAAAACTGTAGGAATAATAGCAACAGAAGAAGACACAACACAGAGTATTTATAAAAAAGCAAGCACATATATTTTCTTAAATGGTAAAACATCACAACTATCATAATTAAAATTAAAAACTTAGCAGGGATGCCTGGTATCTTCATTATTATTTAATATTATCTCTGAATTTTGGAGAAAATAAAATAGCTGGCATAAAAATTAGGGGAAAAAATAGATAAAATTATGTTTTTCTGTTGATAATATAAATCCATGTCCAGGAAGCCTCCAAAATATTCAAATTTTAAAAAAATCTTTAGACTTAACAAACTTGGCAAGGTAGCTGGATATAAGATAAATACCTAAATATTAAAACCTTTTCTCCACATAAGTACCTAGAGATGGAAAATAAGAAAATATTATATTTACAGTAGAACTAAGCAATAACATACTTAAAATAAATTTTCCAGGAAAGATACAGGTTCTGGATAAAGAAGACCATAACACTGCTAGGGACATGAAATAAGGCCTGGCAAGCAGAAGGACATATCAGGTTCATGCTTGGGATTACCTAATTTTATTTTATTTTAAATGCCAGTTGTCAAAATATAACTAATCAAAATGTAATGCTTTTCTGATTAGAATTTCAACAAGGTTTTTTTCAGTGGGGTAGGAAGAGAATTAGATAATTTCATATTAAAGTATTTTTGAAAGACTAAAAAAAATAAAATTTCTGATAGCATAAGACATTTAAAGGCAAGAGAAAAACACTTGCTACAGAAAAAATTACATCAGCAATGACATACAAGAGGGTATGACTGTAAAATGCAGAGTCTCACAATTTGATAAGAAAAAGATAAAAATTGAATAAAAGGGCAAGGATATAAATAGGCAATTCTTAAATAAATGCAATTTTTAACAAACATTCTTTAAACACATCCAAATTGTCAACCAGCGAATTCACTTATAAATGGGGAAAAATGCAAATTAAAGTAACAATGAAATTTTACTTTACACCTAAGAGAGTAGCAAAAATTAAAAAGAATTATATGTGATTTCTATTGCATGCAGAGACATGGGGAAATATACAAATACTGCTAGGTATAAATGTGATGTGTTCTACCCTTTCTGGAAAGTAATATTGCAACTACTCTGAAAATTTTAAATATATGATACAATCTTGGAACCTGCAATCTCAGCTTTTTAAAACCTAGAAATAAAAACAACACCAGCAAGTGAGGACTTATATACAATGATGCTTATTGAAGTATTATTCATAGCAGAAAAATGGAAACAAAGTGATTAAATAAATTATGGCCCATTTACAACTTGAAGTATTAAGCATTACTGCCATTAAAAGGAATTAAATGGAACTGCTGTATATCAATTAATTCAGCAGGCTATTTTATACTTGCATATACCGGTATGTACATAATTGTAGTAAAACATGCCTTTGGAAACAAACACCAGAGATGTGGGAAAAAAAATTGTATGAAAACAAAAAAAAAATACAAAGATACATACCATTTGTTAACCGAGGTCACTGGCATAGGGACTAAGAAGGAGAAAAAAGGGATATGGGAACACAGCAAAAAGAGAAAGAGAAAAGCAAGATTTTTACTTGAAGGACGTGTGATATGATCAAATTATACATTTAAGTAAAGTCATAAACTGGTATGTGTGTATACAATTTTTTTAGATAGAAAAATGTAAACGTCAGCTGTTGAATTATGATTTAAAAAACACGCAACTGAATTAAGACCCTGGGGAGAGATAACATCATAAAGCACTACAATTTAGTCACTATGGTAACTTGCAAAGTATTTTTGCAGAACTGTTCTCACAGCTCCCACATGCACAATCAAAACAAATATGCTAAACACTAAAATTTAAAGAGAATTGGTCATTTTATGTGTTGTATTAACACATTTAATAGTGTCATTGTATATAATATAAAATTTATATTAAATCCATATAATATTATGCAGTCGAGGCCATCTATTTTTGTTTACTTTGATGACTATGATTTCCAAAGGGCTAATGGTATAAAGAAAAAATTGTGATGCTACATTACAAAGTGATGAGGGTGGCTACAAGCAAATATTAATATGCTTCTTTCAAATATACATACACATCTGTGCATATACCTATTTGTATATGCTATATGCTATACTATATTTGCATATACTATCGCCTATTATAACTCACATCACTTCTATCATTTAATTTTCTTTTTTTTTTTTGAGTTGGAGTCTCACTCTGTCACCCAGACTGGAGTGCAGTGGCCGCTCCCGGCCACCGCAGCCTCGACCTGCTGGGCTCCGGCGATCCTTCCGCCTCAGCCTTCCGAGTAGCTGGAACTACAAGCGCGCGCTACCACACCCGGCTAATTTTTTGATTTATTGTAGAGATGAGGTCTCACCAAGTTGCCCAGGCGTGTCTCGAACCCGCGGGCTCAGGCAATCCACTCACCTCAGCCTCCCAAGGCGCGGGATTACAGGCTGAGCCACCGAGCCCGGCTATCATTTAATTTTCAATTAGCTGTGCTACCCCCTTTAGAGAGCAATAATATATAAATAAATAATGTGGAGTGTTTTCTATTATGAATATTGCTTTTTTTTTCCATTCAATTTTTTTGTGGAAAAAAATTTACAGTAAATTTTGTTGAAAAGGAAAAACCAAAAAATGGTGGAAGATACAACTTTGAAAAAATTAAACATTTTCTATTATACTTAATGAATCAAATTTCACAAATACTTGAAATGTGAAGCCTGTAAAGCAACTGTGCAACAAGGTCTCACAAAGTACAGGTCTTTCTGTAAATTTAGAAATAATTTATACTAGATTGTAGGTCACGAATGTTAGCTCACACTTATAGTCCCAGCACTTTGCGAAGCCAAGGCAAGAGAATTGCTTGAGCCCAGGAATTCAAGACCAGCCTGGGCAACATAGTAAGACCTCATCTCTAAAACTTAAAAAAAATTTTTTTTTAAATAAATAATTGATACTAGATTTTAAAGCACATCGAAGATTATTTCTCACCAGGGCTCTCACTTCTAGCCAACCAAATCTGGGGTTCCCGTTGAAAGTCCCTGCCTCATTCTTCAAACATTACTTCCTCCTTTGAGGAGACTTCCCTGACTGCCTCCATCAGAAGACTTTCTACACTTACTGTCTGTCCTTTCTTACCGCTGGTACAATCCTAAGGGGAATGTATGCTCTTTTCCCTGCTTGACTGTGAGCTCCTTGAAGGCAAAACCCAAAGTCTGGTCATTTCTGTCCCTTTGGTGCTGGACTGCTGCATATATAACGGTATAAGGGGAAACCCCCCCAAAAACGGAATTATGTCTTGGAGAGCAGACCCCTTGTAGTACAGGCTTCCCTGCTACGTAAGTGCTCTAGGAACCCATTGACATCAGTGCACCAGCTAGCATTGTTGTGAGAGGCTGTGTTTGGCTTCAGTGAATTTTTTTTTTTTTTTTTGGAGATGCTTTCAGCATGTTTGCCCATTTCATGATGGGTGATTTACATGAACAATCAGCTCACATTGTGCTGAGTGTTCAAGAGTTTATGACCAAAAACAGCGTGACCTCCGTGCCCCACCCTCCCTACTCACCCAATCTCACCGAGTGACTTTTTTTGTTTTCCTGGATGAAAAAAGTCCTCAAAGGGAAACGTTTTATCCATGTGGAAGAGGTGAAACAAAAAAGGGCAGAAGCATGAAAGGGCATCAAAACTGATGAGTTTAAAACTGTTTGAGCAATGGAAAAAGCTACTCAATGGGTGTAATGCATCAAACAGAGAGTGCTTTGAAGGTGACTGAAGTTTAAATACTTTGGAATAGATACTCAATTTTTTATAAATAAATTTCAGGGTTTTTTGGGTCCCCCCTCATATACACCTACCAACTGCCCAGTTAGGCATCACTTATTTCCCATTTCTGACATCTCACTCTTGTTTTTTGCATTCTTTAATATTCTCGCCCTTCTTACTAATCTGTGTTTCCTGCAAAACTGGCTGTATTTCCCTCTGTTGATTTCTTATCTCTACAGTTCACCGATGCCCAGCACAGAGATTTATCTCCTTGGTGTCCATGCTTCAAATTGCTCTCTAATTACTCCACATGTGTACCCTTGGTATCCAAAGCAAGATCCTTAACCTTGTGGGCTATTTTTCTAATGTCCTAATATCCTAGTACCAAGCATAAGTAATTTAACCATCAATGCTGGTTAAATAAAGGAACACATCTTTTTGTTTCCCTCAAGATTCTCATTGTACTGCCAAATGTGTCATTAAGTTTCTAATTTTCTGATTTGTATTTAATGGATGGATTAAAGAGCACATACACACAATGACCGCAAAATGAATCACACAATGGCCAGAACAGACGCTGGGAAAAGATATGAAATGAGTCTTCATCTCCCTACAAGGACCTGAGTTCCTTCCTCCTACTAGAGACGGCTCTTGGTGCTGATTGCCACTCTTGTACATATGGAATTAACATCTCTAACTTCATGTGGGTATCTCTATACCCAAAGTTTTCTTAGAGACATAATGAGACTATTGAAAATGGAAATAAGACATAAAATAAAAATAATAATAAAGTAGGTGAGCTGTGAATAAAGGATAAATAACCCAGGACATAAATAACCCAGCAGAAACCCTCTGAGGATTAGTCTCAAATTGCCTGAAGGCTGGATGCAGTGGCTCATGCCTGTATCCCAGCACTTTGGGAGACCAAGGCGAGAGAATCACTTAAGCCCAGGAGTTTGAGATCAACCTTGGCAACATAGTGAGACTCTGTCTCTACAAAAAATAAAAAATTAGCCAGGTGTGGGGGCATACACCTATAGTCCCAGTTACTAGGGAGGTTGAGGTGAGCTGGGATCATGCCACTGCACTCCAGTATGGGTGACAGAGTGAGACTCAACTTGGGAAAAAAAATTGCCAGGTATATTGGCTGAGGGGTGGGGTGCTGCACTACTTGAGAAGCAAGTGAAAGAAACAAAAAATACATATGATTATCCATCATCAATAAGAGTCATCACAAAGTTTCCAAAACCAAGCTGGAAAACAAAGAGGGGATAAAAGCATTTCAAAGTTTGGTGCAGTGCATTTATACAGACATTTTTTCCTTGAGAATCTTTTCCACAAAATCTTATCCATTCTTCAAAGCCAACGATAATTTGATCAAAAAGGCAATTAAAAATATAAGCTGACTTTTGATAGAGACATTTTCATTTTTTAAAAAAAGAAGAGTCCGGTATGACAATGCACAGCACAGGGAACGAAGAAAAGGTCCAAATGGCTATCAGATTGATATCCCCGCTAAACATATGGCATCGACATCAAGAACTCCCAGCCACTTGGGCCGTGACCTAAGACCAGCTGTAATGTGAATCCGCTAAAGAAGTTGAGAAAATGCCTGTGTTGCATTAAACTTTAGTTTCTTTCCAGAGCTATTATTTTAACAGATACTCATTACATGCATACTTCACTTCATTATCTTTTTTTTTCTGCAAGGTTAGTTCAAAGTGTAGGACCAAAACTTTATAGAAAGGAGTGACATAAAAGTCAAATCTGCATTTCTAATTATTCTAGTTGAAGATGCCTTTTCCATGTGTTGATGCTCAAGTGAGTCAGCACCCCAGTGGACTCGGACATGTCTTAGATGGACAGAAATACTCTAAATTTCATCATTGAAAATACAGACACCCTGAAAATTTTACAATTCTAGAGGAACAGTAATGGATATTAATCTTATTAATATTATCTATTTAAGTACAGACTGGTGGAAAATTTGAGAGCAGGCAAGTGGTTTAATATATTTCCAATGTTCCTTACAGGAACTGGGTAGGTTTATTCATGATAATGGGCTGGCAATATTTGCATAGCAGATCGACACTCTTAATAAAGTACACAAAAGTTTTAAAATAAAAAAGTATTGTGGCCAAAGCAAATATTTCTCACTTATGGGGAGAAAGAAGTCATGGGTTATGTGGATCAGTGGCCCAAAGATTCCAAACTTACCAGATAGTAGCCACGTTTCTACTTCTCCATGGTGGAAAACCTTGCAGCCTCGGTGACTCCAGTCGTGTTCTGACTTTTTGTAGCAGAAAACTCAGCCTTTCTCATTCAATTAAGAGCAATAATATTTGTCCCATTTGGGGAATATTTTAATAATCCATCATGTTTTTGGTCTCGTAGATACCTTACCCTCTAGGAAAAGCAACAATATGCAGAGACACTGTAGTCAGATTGACTCAAGGTCACATTCTGGCCCCACCATTCAAAGTCACGTAGGCCTGAGAAACTCATTTAGCTTTGGTTAAACATCAGTTTCCTTATTAGAGAATGTGACGGCTCATGCCTATAATCCCAGTACGTTGGGAGGCCAAGGCAGAAGGATTGCTTGGGGCCAGGAGTTCAGGACTAGTGTGGGCGACATAATGAGACCCAGGCTCTACAAAATAAAAATAAAATTAGCTAGGCATGGTGGTGAGGGCCTGTAGTCCAACTACTCAGGAGGCTGAGGCAGCAAAATCCTTTGAGCCCAGGAGGTCGAGGCTTCAGTGAGCCACAATCATGCTACTACACTCCAGCCTGGGCAACAGAGTGAGATCCTGCCTCTAAAAAGAAGAGAGAAAGAAAAGAAATAATAAAAATATTGACCTGGATTGTTACAAAATGCCTGACCCAATATAAAGCACTCAATCAATGGTAGCTGACAAAATTATCTTTCCAATAGGGGTATTGACTGGAGAATAAGGGATCCTTTGACCTGAGTAATTTGCCAGGTTGTCTCTTACCCATGTGTTATACTATGTCAAACACGGCCAGATACAAAGCGCCTGAAGAAAAGAGTTTTTGCCGGTTTATTTCAGCTGCTCTGCCTGCCTTGCCTTTCTCCTAGCACAAGCACACATGGTTATTTCAATCTTTCTCTCTGCTCAAAGAGCATCTGATTGATGAGGCCTTTTTTGGCCACCTTACAAAAATGTCCTCCTTATTCTGCTCCATGTTTCTATGTGGCACTTAGCATCACCTGACAATTTTTCTACTTCTTTATTTGTAAACTGCCTGTCTCCTGCCACTAGAAAGCAAGCTCCCTAAGAGCAGGGACTTTGTCATGTCACAGCTCTCTCTCTCAGAACACTGATTGGCACACGTAGATCAATGTATATTTACTGAATAAATACTTTTCTCAAAAGAATCAACTGCTTGCTACCAGATAATGATCTGGAAACACAAGAAGGCTGGTACTGTTTCTAAAACCCTTGGTGGATATACTTCAAGGTGGGCTCCCCTCTGAGCTGACCTTCTGACTGAAAATGACAATGGGGAGTTTGAAAAATGTTTTTCCCTCTGATCTGTCAGTGGACTGACTATATCACACTGTCATTCATAGTTCTTTTGTTTGTTTCGGTAAGTGCCATCTTAATTTCAAGCTCTTAGGTAAAAGCACCATGTCAATAACATTTCCCGCTATCTCTGTTAGGTACTTAGTAAATGCCACGGGATAATGACTTTTGCTCTGTGAAAAAGATGCAGTGCTCTTAATTTTAGTCTAGAAATGATAAACAACAGGTTGAGAGATATAATCTATAACTTATAGAGATTTATGTTATTCAAAAGATACAGACTGGGCACAGTGGCTCATGCCTGTAATGCCAGCACTTTGGGAGGCTGAAGCCAGAAGATTGCCTGAGGTTTGGGAGTTTAAGACTAGCCTGGGCAATATAGCAAACCTCCTCCATCTCTACCAAAAAAAGATACACTAAAACATACAGAAGTAGCCGGGCTCGGTGGCTCAGCCTGTAATCCCGTGCCTTGGGAGGCTGCGGTGAGTGGATTTCCTGAGCCCGCGGGTTTGAGACCCGCCTGGGCAACTTGGCAAGACCTCATCTCTACAATAAATCAAAAAATTAGCCGGACGTGGTAGCGTGTGCCTGTAGTTCCAGCTACTTGGAAGGCTGAGGTGGAAGGATCGCCGGAGCCCAGTAGGTCGAGGCTGCGGTAGCCGGGAGCGGCCACTGCACTCCAGTCTGGGCGACAGAGTGAGACTCCAACTGAAAAAAAAAAAAAAAAAACATACAGAAGTGATTGTGATTTTAATATCATAAACAGGACTAAAGATACCTTTAATGACATGGTGACAGTAAAAACAATGAATAATACCAGGATAACAAAAAGTAGAATTTTACTCGAATTATTCAGAATGGGTGTTCCAAATTACCATTTTCCCATATATCATATTAAATAATGAACTTAAAAATATTAAGTCATCAAAACATACATATTCAATGGGCTTATCCTCAACTGAAATACATTCTTTAGCAAATAGTACAGTAACTAGAGTCAAAATATGAGAGCTGTATTCATAACACAAATTATATACCACTTAAAATTGACTTTATTGAAACACAATTAAGAGACTATTGACCTTCTGGATGTTGAGTGCAGCTGATTTTAACTTTAAACAATCAACTCTAGGCCAGTCACTCCTTCAAGTCAATGTCCAGATTTTAATGGATAATTGAGGATTTCAAATCACATACTCATAAGCTGACTAATTGTGACCGACACAGTCCCTGCTACTAACATCTAGATCAATGACAAATTTACTCATATTGCAAAATGTGCTCATATAGTGGTTTCCTTTTGTTAAGTACTATCCTTTAAAAAAAAAATCACCATCAACCTATGCCAAAATGTCCTTTCTGCCTCAGAAAACAAGCAGTAAATATTTAATAACCTTTTAAATGTCTAACCCTTTGCAAGGTAAACTGTACTAAATGGTAGGACTGCATGCCTTAAGCCCTCATCAATCAACTCTGAACTGTGGCATCTGAATGCTAGCAGTAACCATCTTTCCTTCGCAGTTTCTCAAGAAACTGACCACTAAACGGTACAGAAAAAAAGTAAAAACATAAAAGAATACCACATTTCATGTGATCAAATAGTAGAATCACAACCACGATTACAGCAACAGAGCATTATTGATATGTAGTACATATGCTTATAAACTACAGCAATCATTTCTAATGAGAAATACAGTACAATATTGAATAGTTATAAAGATATACTTTCAATTTCATTTTCAATCTATGTTCATTAGCAACAGCGAAGGCCAAATCTTATTTAAGTAGAAATGAATTTCAATATGCAGAACGAATGAATCAATTTATGTTGCAGGTGAAATTCCACGAGATAAACATATATTTATCCTAAGTAAGTAAAAAGCTACACATTACACTGTCTGGGTAGAAATACCTGAAATTTCATGCTTTTGAGTCCCTTAATTCTTTTTTTATTTACAAAAAAAAAAGTCACACACCCAAAATGCTATTTTAAAATCAAAGAAATCTGTTCTGAATCTCATTTTACTATTTAATAGAGCAGCTGAAAAATGACTTAAAGATGTGGCCATATGGTGTGAAAATCCAGAATCAAGGAAAGAATGAGATACTGTAAACATGTAAAAAGCAATAAAAGGAGAAAACTCTGAGCTCAGTTAATGAAAAGCTGATGATGGAGACTGTCTTTTATTGATTACATTTGAGGACACTGACTCACTGGTGTTTTCCAAAACATAAATTCTGCGTCTCAAGTGTTTGAGAGATTCAACTAAGTCTCTCTCCCTCCGCCTGGAATTGTTTGCACAGAAAGACTTCATAGAATAAATTATGAACCTCCCAGCACAGCTCAATTAACTGAATGAAGCGGGGAGAGAAAAGCTCCAATCTGGTAGCCACACAACAGAACCTGGCATCATTTTTGCTTAAAGACTTTACAAGTGGATTGTGGGGGCATTTAAAAGGCAGCTTGAATTTAAGAATAAAGACAAAAGGAAGAGGCGTGAGGAGCTCAAACTCACACTTTTCCCACTGATGTTTCCTGAGGAAGTAGGTCAGGTGTTTGTGTTCTTACGTCATTTTCTGTCTGTCTTTATGTGGAATTCTGGCGTCTCCACCTCCTTTCCCCAGCCTCACACATAGCCTGAGCCAGACTTTCCATTCCCTAGAAATTCCAAAGAGTTTTTTTCCTTGAACTGCACCTCATACATGTAACTCAACTTCATGCAATAAAATCTCAAGTCAGTTTATGATAAATGAGTGAAACCATCTACACCTAGAGAGATGTCTAATTCTGACCCAATCAAAATTAGATTATTTGTACATTAATTTATTCAGCACAGATTTTCTGAGGCCAGGTACTGGAATTACGAAGTTGAATAAAACAGTTCCTGTTCTCAAAGAACTCACAGTCTAACGGAAAAAACATCCTTGCAAACAAAGTTTAAAATAAATGCGTTAGATACCCCAGGCCAAGGTGCATAAAGTTTTCAGAAAGAGCTTCCAAATTGAGGATGTTCTACAGGTTGTGCTAAGTTACAGTTCACCTATGTCCTCAAAGCAACTTTTGAGTTCACTTCGCGGGAAACAGGCGGATGCCTTAAAGGCATCTGAGACATTTCCCTTGCTTCCTTGAAAGAGAAGCCTGACCCTTCCCACCCACCCCTTCTTCATGCCATCCAGAGAGATCAGAAGAGGCCTGCCCTGAGGCTGACTTACAGAACAAGAAATTTACACTCTGCCCCTTGGAGCTCCCAAACCACTTGGTGACAAAACAGAAAGAAGGAATAATGCTAACAGTCTCAGGAATTGCTTATACATTAACAACTGACTGCTTCTCTCAACCATACATGATCCTATAGTCCAAAAAGTCAGTAGCTGTGGAGGATGGGAAAACCACAACATAAATGTTGGAAGCCCCACATCGTACCAATGGTGTTCTTACAAATAGATGACATCCTCATCAGTAGCAAGTGCTGAAAACACAGGGAGTGACTGAAGGCCAGGAGGGGTGGGCCTGCAAGGGAATCTTGTAGAAAGGAAAGAGCTATTTGCCACAACTGAGAGGAAATCCCGACCTGCCAGCCTCCACAATCACCAGGCCTCCTTTCAGCCCAAGGTTCCCTCCTGCCCGGGGAATTTGGCCTCCTTCCAATGGCGGTGCCCTCAAGTGCTACAACTGAAAAGAAAACAAAGGATGCCATTCATCATATTTTTCAACAACTGGTTTCTTTTCTTAGTTCGAAAGAAAAACTTGGCAATTCTAAAGCGAAGTTTTTTATTTTTATATATTTTCTTCTCAGTGTCAAAATAAACTGGAAAGGGCGGGGCGGGGGGGGAAGTAACCCAAAGATAAGAAAAGGAAAATACACAAAATCCTTCAGAGCTCAGTGGGCCACACACCGCCACTCGACTGACACCAAGCTGTGGAATGCATCTCTCTCAAGTTCTCCCAACACGAGGAGCCGAAGAGCTGGCTGCCTTCTGCTTCTGTAAGACAGGGCTACTTGGAGAAATTCAAATAGGTTCCCAGTGTTAACTATACTGCATATTTATTTTAATCAAAGTGACATTTCCCAGATGGTGTCATCCAGAAAACCTCATCTGAAACGAGGAGTATAAGAGAATTCAGTACATTCCAGGGAAAATCGAATACAGGTGTTCCCCCATTTTAAGATGACTCAGTTTACGAAAATACACAATCATGAAACAGACAACTTTATGACATAAATGCCCCACCCCCAGAGTTGTCTGGTACTTGAAACAGGTACCAGGCAATGCATATGAGGGTGTGCATGTATAAATAATAATAGTGTATCTACATTCCCACTGCACAACCCCGCAACTTTTGCCTGTTTCCAGGCCTTTCCTTGGCCTGGCAGAAAGAAAAGTAGGGGAAAAAAAGAAAAGTGGGAAAGAAAGTGTTTGAAGCAAAAAGCTGTCCTAAGGTGCCTCTGGAAAGGAGTAGACCTAAAAGAACGAATTCACTGAATAGATTCACTGAGTCTCTACATTGTAAATAAAAACGACTTCCTCCATGGAGCTCACAGTATAATGAGGATAATCACCACAGTAATTAATTAATTGTGAGCTATGGAAAAAGGACAGGCATGTGGAAGGTATAACCTAACCTGGTGGTCTTAGAAGACTTCTCAGAGGAAATGGCATCTCTGTTGCTCTAGGACCTAGAGAGCAAAGGGTAAAAGAAGACTTCAGAAAGAACAGACCTAGACAGATAGCTGGTCTTGCAATGTACGAGATGCATGACCTCAAGGGAGTTACTTAACTTCTCTCAGCCTCTGTTTCTGTAGCTGTGGAGTGGGAATAATATCAGTGTAGAGGGATATTGTGAGAACTAAATAAGATAATACATGTGCCAAGTGTTTGGCAAGTGTCCAGCACCTGGGGGCAGACCCAGGCTCTGGGAAGCCTGAAACTGAACAATTTTGAGCATCACCTTTGAGAAAAATAATCCAAAAATAGTTTTATATAAGTGAATGTAGAGTGAGAAAATAAGCCATTGCAAACTCCACGTATTTGGAAACAGAGAAATACTATCATTATTGTAAATTCCAGAAAAGTAACATATTTTTACTAATTATATGTATAATACTTTACATGTTTTCCACATTTTTGTAGTTACATACTCTTTGATCACCTATTCAAATGGCAACATTTGCCATTTTATATAAACAGAACATAAAGTGAAGTCATTCTTTTTTTTTTTTAGAATGGTTGATAGAAATACGGTTTTGATCATTAATAGTTGGGATGCAATTTCGCAACAGGAAACTCACCACGAGACATACTTGTTCTTTGCAGTTCTACCCAAGATTTGTTCCCAAAACAACAGGAATTCTGATCAATTCTATTTTATACAATTATCATGAAAAAAGTAATAATCTGGTATAACTGTACACATGTAATTGTATGTACTTCATCAACACCTATACTCCTGCAGCACAGAGCTTCTGTATTAGATGGATATTATTTTTATTTTTATTTTTATTTATCTTTTGAGGCAGGGTCTTACTTTGTCACCCAGGCTGGAGTGCAATGACATGATCATGGCTTACTGCAGCCTCGAGCTCAGGTGATCTTCCAGCCTCAGCCTCCCAAGTAACTGGGACTACAGGCACCCATGCTGTCAAGTACAGCTAAATTTTTTTATTTTTATTTTTTTGTAGAGACGAAGTCTTGCTCTGTTACCCAGGCTGGTCTTGAGCTCCTGGCCTCAAGCAGTCTTCTCGCCTCAGCCTCCCAAAGTGCTGGGGTTACAGGCATGAGCTATCCACACCTGGCTGGATGGGCATTTTGAAAACTACATCATTTACTTAAAACACTATGCTCCTAATAGTTAGAAAAAGTTTCCACGGACTAGCTTCTGGTTCCATACCTTTGGACCCTGTTTCTCCTTCACCTCTTACATACTTCTGGTGCTGAACTGCAGGGGACATGTTCATATGTGATAACCCTCCAGGCCTGCTTTTTGTGTCACAACACTGGGTGAGCCATCACAGAGGGTGAGAGATGTATTCCTGGAAGCCATTCTTACACTGGAAGAGCTGGCAATAACTCACCTTCACATGGAAGTGACAGTGAAGCACATAAATATATCCCACTAAGTCCTAAATATCCCTGATTCAACTTCCCCTCTATTTAGGTCCAAAATTGTCCACAGCCCCTCCCAGAATCAACTGTATAATTTGTGGGGCCCAGTGTAAAATGAAAATGTGGGTCCCTGTCTTTAAAATTATTCAGAATTTCTGGTTGGACATTGTAGCTCATGCCTGTAATCTCAGTACTTTGGGAAGCTGAGGCAGGAGGGCTGCTTGAGGCCGGGAGTTCAAGACCAGCCCAAGCAACATAGCAAGTCCCCATCTTCACAAAAAATGTTTAGAAATTATCAAGGCATAATGGCCTGTACCTGCAGTCCCAGGTACTCAGGAGGCTAAGGCAGGAGGATCGCCTGAGCCCAAGTTTGAGGTTATAGTGAGCTATGATGGAGTCACTGAACTCTAGCCTTTGCAACAGAGTAAGACCATATCACTCACACACGCACACACACACACACACACACACACACACCATATATAATATATAATATTGACAGCAATAGCAGCAATAGCAGAGCACTGAACCAAGAATAGGACCCTGTGCTGTTGCACAGGTTATAAGCCCACAAGGCCACCCTGGCTCCTCCATTGCTACAAAGAGAAGTTTAACAAGGAAGCAGAGGTGAGAAGAAGCGGCAGTTTCAGCAGCTTGTGCCTGACATATCTCACTTTTGCAAATATTACAAAATCATACAATCATGTGAGTATTTTCCTGGGGCTGTGAACATATTACCCAGGCTTTGCAAGTGCTTTGTGCCAGTGAGGTCAGGAGCAGCTTCAGTGTCGTTGACATAATGGTCACCCTGCTCCTGTTGAAATATAGTAGGAACTTAACAAATATTTGTGAATGAGACATGGTGTGATGGCTCACGTCTGTAATCCCAGCACTTTGGGAGGCTGAGGTGGGAGGATCACTTGAGACCAGGAGTTTGGGACCAGCCTGGCAACATAGTGAGGCCCTATTTAAAAAAATAAAAGGAAAAAAAAAATTGTGAATGAAGCCTTAGCCTAGGGACTTTACAGTCTAGACAGTAAAACAGACCAGGGAAGATCAACAAAACCCTGCCATGAGTCAATGTGTCAAATCCAAAAACTATATTTGCATAAAAAGTGGGGGAGTGAATTCAAAGTAAAAAGAATGACCAAGTGACTCTGCTAGGAGTTCTGGAGTACTGGCTGCATAATCCAAACCCATCTCCATCCTAGAAGTAGTGTTGGCCTCACTTGGTGGCAAGTTTTCTCCCTGACTTAAATACCAGTGGGGACCTTTCTGGGTCCTATGGCTGACGTGGCTATCCCAGAATCTTGGAGTGATTGCAGGCTTCTCTCAATGAGCTGGAGCGGATTTGTGACTTAAATTCAGTTGGGAGAGATCTGGGAATATGGGGCTCATTTTCCACTTCCCCACTTGATGAGACAAGGTTGTGAATAGCTAGAGTACACAGTACTACAGAGGAGGCACTGACATTCCAGGGGAAGAAGTCTGCAAACTAGAAGCTGATATGCCTTCCAGGTATGGAAAACAATAAGTAGACAAGAACTCAGGACCTGATAATTGTGTAAAGGACAGATATGAAAGAAATTTTAAATAAATTTAAAATGAAGAAGGAGGACAGCAATCTTAGAGAAGGGTCTAGTGTCTAGAAGAAGTCTCAGGATCCTGAGGTGGGCTGTGCTACAAAACTGCAATAGATGGGTGGGTCAATCAACAGGACTATAATTTTCCAACTATAGAACACAACAAATTAGAGATGAAAGCTGATCAGACCTAGGAAGAGAGGCCTGGAGACCTGAGGATGCAGGTTCAAGAGCATTGTTCAGGGTTAGGGCAGTGATATAAACCTACAGGGCACAGGATAGGTAGGAGGAGGTTCCCAGTTGACCCCATAGGCTAAGAGAACTTGGGGAATTTTATTATTTTAGTCACCTACTCCAGAGGGATATTGTGAAAATCATATAATACCTAACATTTAGCTGGTAGTCAATAAAAGGTAGCTACAAATGACAATGCCAATATGGTTTACTTCTTTTCCCGTATCTCACTATTTTATTTCTTTTATCCTTGTGAAATAGTAGAGTGGATGCCTTAAAAGAAGATGAACTACTAAAAATAATTTTGGGATAGACACAGTGTAATACTGACAGTAATGCTGACACTAAAAATCCTTTATGCTCACTACAAACAACATAGTTTTATAACAGTGGGCCAGTGGGTCATTGCTAGACTGTATCTACAAGGGAAGACCCCCCAAAAAATGGACATTTATTTATAAAAAATTGTGTATTTACTCTTACATATTTAAACTTCAGTACCTTCAAAGTACTCTCCATTTGATGCAATACAACTATCGAGACTCTTTTTCCACAACTCAAAACAGTTTTTGAACTTGTTAATTTGGATGCCTTCTAATGCTTCTGCCGTTTTCTGTTTCACCTCTTCCACATCAGCAAAACTTTTCCCTTTCAGGACTTTTTTCATCTGAGGGGAAAAAACAAGTGGCTCAGGGCAAGATGGAGTGAATACGGGGGGTGGGGCACAGGGGTCATGACAGTTTTGGTCAAAAATTGCTTAACACTCAGAGCAATGTGAGCAGGTGTACTTGTAAATCACCCATCATGAAATGGGCAGATGTGTTGAAAGAATCTCAGAAAAACAAAACAAAAAATCACTGAAGCCAAACGCAACTTCTCACAACAATGCTAGCTGGTACACTGATGCCAATGAGTTCCTAGAACACTAACCTAGTGGGGGAAGCCTGGACTACAAGGAGCCTGCCCTCCAAAAAGTGATCCCAAGTTTTTTGGGGTATCCCCTCATATATCAATTACTACCTTTTCCAATGAAGTTAGTCTTCATGGAGATACACCTACCTAAAAAGTTAGGAAACAGTGACTGGCTGCAGATGGGGTTTCCAAAGAAAATGCTGATAAATGTTGAAACGTTGATAAGATGAA
This sequence comes from Tarsius wallacei, assembly GCA_963574415.1. NCBI lineage: Eukaryota > Metazoa > Chordata > Mammalia > Primates > Tarsiidae > Tarsius > Tarsius wallacei. The sequence continues at coordinate 23,712 of CAUYQG010127857.1, forward strand.
ACCTTCCCACAGAAGGTTTGGGAAAGGTGTTAGGCTGGGGGCCTACCATCAGCTAAAAAGCATCACCTATGTGGCAGGTGAAGATGGCTACAAAAGGAAAGACAAGTACTATCATGAGATTGAAAAGACTTCAATTTTTTAAATTATATAATTACATTAGCTTGCCTTATAAATGATGAAATAAACTACTACATGAAAGACATTCATTGGAAAACTCTACCTAATGGCTCGCTATATCTCCCACCCTCACCTCAAGTCAAGAACACTCACACATACAGCCCCACTGCTAATTGAAAGAATAGCAAGAATACCAGAAAAATTTGAAAATAAGAAGACAGTGTGATAAGAGAATAATGTGAACTAATGTGAAGAAAACAAAAGGAACCACCAATGGGCTATGTTCACTAGGAACTATGTTCACACTGAATATTTTCTGCCTTCCCCATTCTCTCTTCATTTCCCTCTATTATCCCATTCCCCCAGGTCTGCTGATTGGTTTGTTTCTGACAGGATTCAGCCCAGGCCCAGTCAGGAAACCAGAAACGACACCAAGTATTACAAAAGAGATCACATTTAAAAATTGGTCAATGGTTGTTGGAGAACTAAAAAAGCCACAAAAAAAGAAAAGAGAGAGAGAGAGTAAGAACACGGCATCACAGAGATATAACTGCAGAAGCACTAATTGCTAAAGTGGAAGGAACAAAGGGAAAAGGCAGGGGTTCTCAGAGCCTAGAAGCCTAAAGGAGAGGCCTTGCAGGCCTGCAGCTCAGATAACTGAGGAGGTGGCGCTGCCCAGCTGATGCTGGGGTTTCAGAAAGGCACGATGAGGCTACTTCTCAAAGTGTCAAAAAAAACACTCAACCCTGGAACCAAGAGCCATTGCTGAGGCGGGTAGAAACTGAAAATAAAATCCTAAATCCCCAGGCTGACTGAATGGACCCCCACTGTGCCAAAGAAAACCTGAAGAACTGAATTCAGCCATGACAGGAAGGAAGATGAAACACACCTCATGATACTCCCTTCCTTTAGGCACAACTGACCAGTACTGACATTAAAAATAGAGATCATAAGACTGATGAAACAGAGTCTGGCAATAAGATACCAAATTCCAATCTGACTCTGCTACAGCATCACTTAACAGAGAGCAGGCACTAGACAAAATAAAAGCATTTTACTCCAAACTATATTTCTTCCACATATTTTGGAATGGCCCTGCAAAGTCATCTCCTGGGGAAATTTGCATCTGTAGAGAATCTTCTTCCTAGGTCTTTCCCAGGTTAACTAAGAGTCTCACACTTTTTAAGGTCCAAAAGGAGGCATTTAACACCTATTCTCTCTGAAGCCTGCTATTTAGAGGCTTCATCTATATAACAAGAACCTTGGCTTGACTGACTTCAAATTCTTTAGATAAATCTTAATTCTCAACCAATTGTCAATTGGAAAATCTTTAAATCCATCTATGACCGGTAAGGCCCCCACCTCCCCACCCTTCTAGATGTCCCACCTTTCCAGGCCAAACCAATGTACATGTATTGATTTGTAACTTTGCCTGTGACTTCTTTCCCCTAAAATGTATAAAACCAAGCTTTAATCCAACCACCTGAGGCATACGTTCTCAGGACTTCTTGAAACTGTACCTCAGGACATGGTACTCATATTTGGCTCAGAATAAGCCTCTTTAAATATTTTAGAGTTGGGCTTTTTGTCAACATGGGGGATGCCAGAAACAGGAGGCCCACAGGAAGGAGCATTCCCTCACCTTCCCCAGCCTCGCAGTCTCCCCATCCAGCCCCCCATAGCGGCAGAACCGAAGAGGGAACTAGTTGGCAAAGGATATGTGGTCTGCAGAGTCCCGGCATCAGAAAGCAGAGTATGGAAGGGTGAGTGTGGGATTGAGAGATAACAGGTTGACAAAGCACACACTAAAAATGTAGAGAGATAAATCCACCCCCTGTTCAAGTCTGTACATCACATCCTAACTCACAATACGCTAATATGCCTCAAAATACTGCAAATAAAAACAAAAGTTGTCACAGAGTAATTCTGAAGGCAGTCTGAGTTCAACCCATGCCCACCAGGACATTTTCTTACACCACAGAGAAGCATTCTGAGAGATTGCTGTTAGTGTCCTAATTGTTTTACCTATGAAAAATGGGCTCCTTGGAGGCCATGCGCAGACTTGCTTAAAACAATAAGCTTTTCTAACCCCCCGAGCACAACATACTCTGGGAGCATGGTCTGGATGCTTATCAAACAAGTTCCTGGGCTGTTCTCTGAAGTTTCTGGGTAAGTAAAACAACAGAGTCAAATAAATGCCTTTAAAAGCAAGGCAGTGGAGCACGTACCCTGTCAGTGAGATCCTCATATTCCCACAGAGTAAACAGTAACATGAGAATATTTATATGAAACAAAACTGTATATCAAGCCTGCTTTGGCTCAGCCAGAGGGAATGATAAATTCCTTGCAGATCTCTCATAGAGTGGGCCTTTGTTGACCACGGACGCCACTTCCAAGACAGTACAAACCAATTACAGAGCAAGGCTTTTCATTATGTCAAGGAATGAAAATATGACCCCCATTTTGTTTTATTTCACAGTTATATTTTACTTACCCCATCCCCCTTATGTTTAAATAGTTTTAATTTATCATGAGTCAAGTTCAAATTTAAGTTGGAAACAAATGACAACTGCCTCCCTCCCACACCCACCCAAAATCTTATCACCCTTGTAGACAGCTGGTTGCTTTCTCTTATCCTTCTTTTAAGAAACTAAAAGTCCGTTTAACGATGGGTAGAATAAAAACACAAAAGAGTTGATAGAAAGTAAACTGACAACTGGCTCAAGTCATGGGCAAAGTCAGCTGGCAGGAGATGGAAGGTAAATGAGCTATGAAGCCACATTCCACACAATGTCCATCTTGTGGTAAGATTTTTTTTAAATACTGAAGAAACATTTGCACAAACTGTGAGTCTACTTCTAAGAAGTTAATCTGAGAAAAGGTTAAAAGAGTCAGGGTATTTTTAGTTCATTTTATCAGAATTTTCTCATCCTGATGGGATAATCCTTCTTAGTTATTATAGATCCATCCAAGCTATTTCTACCAGTTCATGCAGAGAAAGAGCTGAGGGCACTCTATGCGTTCACCAGAAAACCTTGCAGCAACTCACAGCTGGCTCTGATTTTCTAAAGGAAGAAAGAAAGGGAAGCGAGAAAGACAATAGAAAAAAAAAAGTGGGGGGAGAATTAGAACATAAGTGACAGGTAAGAAGCATGATTGTGCTGGTTTTGAAAATCATTTATAATAAAAATGGTAAGTTTTTTTAATAGATAGCTGAATCAAAGGCCAAATTTAATCATCTCTATTTTAAACCATTAACTAAACCTCACAAGGAGCACCAAAGTCCATGATAATAGATCAAAAAAGGGGAAAACAGGTCAAATATTTGTATACATTAATAGATGTTAGAATTCTGCCAACATTTTATTTTGAACATATGGACTTAGTAAAGTTATCTTATTCAGATGTGGGGTTCTTTGGTTGTTGTTTTTTGTTTTTCTGAACTTTTGTGGGATAAATATACACTTTTTGTTCTTTTTTCATTGTAAAATATACATAACACAAAATTGACCATTTTAAGAGTATAATTCAGTGGAATTAAGCACATTCACACTGTTGTGCAGCCATCACCAACCTTCCATCTCCAGAACTTTTCTCATCTTCCAAAACTGAAACACTGTACTTATTAAATAGGTGTTTAGTTTGAAACAGGCCTTGCTGAAAGCCAGCAGGCTGGAATGCAGTGACAGGCACCTGGAGAGGTTAATTCAGGTAACTGGCAAATGAATCAACCCTTCCTACAACCCAAAAGGAATCAGCAACACCGTGTGTTTTAACCCCCTCTCGCCTGTTTAAAACTGACACCCCAAACTGAAGCAACACTCTAGAACAGATCTGGAAAGACTGCTAATGAGACATTTCATTTTTACATTACAGCTTACAGATATTTATTCCCCCCAAAAGACAGCCCTCATCCAGGGCGGGAATTATTGTCCCTATTGCATGAATGATGGAACAATGGCTACATGAAGAGCAAAGACCAGATCCCACACTCCCCAGTCCATTGTCTGAGGCATTTTCTAATAGGTCACGTGGCGCCTGCCAAAGCAAAGAAAGAACTGGCACTCCTGTTTCTCAGATCTTGGAGACTGAGAAGCCGACCCACGGGTCTAACTGGACAGGATTTTCTCTCTTCAGAGCAACTAAAATTCCTTAGGTCTGAAACCCATACCTAGCCCATAATCTTTTCCATCTTTGTTGTAATTGTATTGACAGAGAAAATAAAATACACACAGGATTGCAATTCTAGAACAAAATAAGTGCAATCAGATTCAGAGTCACATGCAAAGTAAAATAATATTAGGATAGATCACTGGGTCTTGTAAAAAGACTAAGATCAACCTCTTTTAAAATTTTAATTCCCACCGGGCTCGGTGGCTCAGCCTGTAATCCCGCGCTTTGGGAAGCCAAGGTGAGTGAAGTGCCTGAGCCCGCGGGTTCGAGACCCGCCTGGGCAACTTGGCGAGACCTCATCTCTACAATAAATGAAAAAAATCAGTCGGGCGTGGTAGCGCGTGCCTGTAGTTCCGGCTACTCGGAAGGCTGAGGCGGAAGGATCGCCGGAGCCCAGCAGGTCGAGGCTGCGGTGGCCAGGAGCGGCCACTGCACTCCAGTCTGGGAGACAGAGTGAGACTCCGACTCAAAAAAAAAATTAAAATAAAATAAAATAAAATAAAATTTTAATTCCCTAAAATAAATTCACATTATGTATTCTTATTAGAGAAGATCATGACCTTTCTTGTTAAACACGATTTGTGGAAAAACGTATTTCTCTGAGTTTTATGGACAGAAAGCATCTTGTACTGAGCAATATAAATACTAAGGATTTATATAAAATTGCCAGAATCAACAAATAGCTTCTTTTAGTTCACAAAGAGACTACACATTTTGATTTATTTCAAATAAAGTTTCTTCCACTGATACCTTCCTCTTTGCTCAAAAGCAAGACATTTTCTAAACCTTCAGACTTTCCATTTAAATTCCAAAAAGGATAAACACTTCCTTGAAGTCATGTCCAACACCACCATGCCATCTCCCTATATCAACCTTAAAAACATAGACAACTCTGGCTTACGGAATTGTCTCTGAATAACAGGCCATCCTAAAAGTGGGAATGCAAAAAAGAACAATCATGCTTTGAAGGAGAGATTTTATTTTCTAATTTTCTCACTTTTTAGTCACTTAGTTCTTGATTTTTTTAAATACACACTTTAAAAGAATAATTACTCAAAAAAATGAGAGCTGAATATGGAACTTAAGAGGCCATTCAGAAAATCAAATCCATTTTACTCAGCTGATTCAGGAGAGCTTCTAATGCTCACAGGGTCAGTAACTAACACCTGATACAGAGTAGGTTCTCAAAGGTTTTTTTCCTTTATTTTTTTTTAAGAGACAGGGTCTTGCTCTGTTGCCCAGGTTGGAGTGCGTGGCACAATCATAGCTTACTGTGGTCTGAAACTCCTGGGCTCAGATGATCCTCTCACCTCAACCTCTCAAATAGCTGGGACTACAGGCATGCACCACACCTTTGTTTTTTGTAGAGACGCGGGGTCTCACTATGTTGCACAGGCTGGTCTTGAACTCTCGGCCTAAAGCAATCATTCTGCCCCAGCCTCCTGAGTCGCTGGGACTACAGATGTTCATCACCACACCTAGCTAATTTTTTTGTTTTTCATAGAGATGGGGTCTCGCTATGTTGCCCAGGCTGCTCTTGAACTCCTGGCCTCAAGTGATCCTCTAACCTCTGCCTCCAAAAGTGCTTAGCTTACAGGTGTAAGCCACCACACCTGGCCATCTCTTTAAGTTGTAATGACGACTGGGAAATATCATAGGGCGATTATGGATAATCTATGAACATCTTTTGTTGTTGAAAAAATAATGCTTTACATTTTCTAACACATAGTTGCAACTGAGCTCTTTGTAGCATCTCCACATCCTCCCTTTCCAAAAGAAAACTTTGTAATAACTAAAAATCTTCCTTAAAATTTCAGTGAAGACTTAGATTGGCTCACATGAAAACACTTGCCTGAATCTCTCAGAATTCCCCAATATTTTCCTTTATAGCATATTCAGCACAGTTCCTGTACTCTTGGGGTGTAAATCCAACTAAAGCTCTCCCTACTGTACCCATTCCCTGATCACTCACCCACATTTTTTTCTTTTTGAGTTGGAGTCTCACTCCGTCACCCAGGCTGGAGCGCAGTGGCATGCTCACAGCCACCCCAGCATCGACCTGCTGAGCTCACACTAACCTTCCTCCTCAGCCTTCCAAGCAGCCAGAACTACAGGTGCGTGCTATCATACCCGCTAATTTTTTTGATTTATTGTAGAGATGAGGTCTTGCCAAGTTGCCCAGGCTGGTCTCAAACCTCTGGGCTCAGCACTCACCAACTTTCCTATGTGATAAGGAAACACATAAGAAAACTCAAGGCCAAGCACACTGTAAGCCACATATTGGGAATCTTCTGAGATTTCTGTAGCTTCTTGGTCTTCAAAATTCTCTACATTGCAGGCTATCTCAGTTCTCCCTCATGGGGAAAAACCATTGCTTGGATGCTCTTCAGTCCATTTGCATGTGAACCACGAATGGCACTGGTGATCTCCCTTCCTGCAGACAGGTCTTGAGAATCTGTGATGATGTTGCAGTTTATCACATATGGGCTCACACCAACACCTACATCATGAGGAAACATGATATTTAAGCTAAGCAAAAGCCTCCTCTTGAAGATTTTATTCTTTAACCAACTTTAGTCAAGGGGTTTCCTTTACTTGGTTTTATTTTAAAAGAATACAAATATTTCTCATTGTCAACTCCAGAATTTTCTAAAGGTCATATATATTTTTTAATAATAGCAGCACTTCAACTATAATCAGATAATTTTATCTACTCTAAAAACATCTGAGGTATGAGTTTCTTCCAGAAGAGCTCAGAAGAGCCTGGACTTTCCAAATTACCAACAGAGAAAGGAAGAATAAAGTCCCAGCATCAGCAATGGGCCTTGGACTTCCATTCATTTCCAGGAGTTGTGATTCAGTGCAGGCCTTAAATGCCTTGGAGGAAGGAGTAAATCCTACCTCTGTGCCCACCCCTTCCTCCAGACACCAGTCATTATTGAATTAGGTTAATATCAGATTAAAATGAACCTCATGGAAAGAGAGTCACTAAAAAGCAACAAATAGCATTGGAAGTGGGGAGAGCAAAGGACTCTTGTGTCTCGTGATGACGTGAGTTTGGAGCCAAACAGAATGCAAGAGTCCTCTCACACATATTTATAAAGCTCATGCCCTTCTTTCACATAGCCCATTGGAGGTACCTCTTTCTTCCATCTTCAGCTTCTTAAGAGCCTGGGACCACCATTGCCACTCTAGGGCCGTTACATTAGAGCCCGGGACAAATGTCCCACTTTTCCCTGCCTCAGGAACAGCAAAGCTCACGTTACATAAATAGCACTGCTCTAATTATAGTTTACATTATAAGATGGACAACTTGGTTAAATAAGCATTGGTATAAAAAGCTTAGGTTTGCAGTTTCCTCATTTTGGGGGAATCCTTACATTTCTAAAGGCAAAGTCAAGTAGGGATTGATAAATAAAAGGCTGACCTCATCTTCGGCATATGATAATTCCTTAGCTATTATTTCAACATCATTTCACTGTCATTGCTTTTTCTTGCTACTTTCAAACTCATTGTTCATGATGTCAGTATCTATCAGAAAAGTGCCTTCTGGGTTCACTCTTCCCAGACCACTGTGTTTGGGGGCTTTTTTGCCTAGCCTGGCTACTCTCATACTAATAGACATTTTACAGAAAATCAGCACACGGAAACCACATTTCATCTTTTTCCCACACATGTACATAAGAAACATTTCCACTCCCAAGGCTGGGCTTCTTTCTACTGGGAATTCTGCAGGAATGAATCAGATTACAGTATTTCCCCATAATGCTGATTTCATAAAAATTTAATTTCCTGACAGTCAATACATCTCTCTCTCATCATCTCATGTACCAATCACTTACTCTAAATATCTTTGAGAATTATATCAGTTTTAACATTTCACAGGCGATAACTGGAATTTTTTTGGTCAATGCTAATGTGGCCATTCATTAACGGAAAAAGTCCAAACCTTTTTCTCTCATCTAACCCCTAACAAGTAATATAACAAACTGTCCTATTTTCTAAAATCTGATCTATTCTGACTCAAGAAGTGACAACATATTTACCACCATTCTAACAAATAGTTGGTTTTGTAGAAGAGTCAATACATACTGGGTTAGAGTCAGTACAACTATTTAAAATCTATCCCAGAGGCCAGGCAAGGTAGCTCACACCTTTAATCCCAAAATTTTGAGAGGTTGAGGCAGGAGGATTGCTTGAGCCCAGGAATTTGAGATTAGCCTGGGCAACTTAGCGAGACCCAATCTCTACAAAGAATCAAAAAATTAGTTGGGCATGATGGTACATGTCTGTAGTTCCAGCTACTTGGGGCAGGGCTGAGATGAGAGGATTGCAGGAGCCCAGGAGGTTGAGGTTGCAGTGAGCTGTGATTGTGCCACTACACTCCAGCCTAGGCAACAGAGTGAGACCCTAACTCAAAAAGACAAAAAACAAAATCCATCCTAGGCCCATGGTGCTTCACTACTGTGCTCCACTACTCCATGCTTTTGAAAATATGCCCAATCAGCATTCAGATATTCATATGTGCTTTATTAGCTTGACATAGCAGGTCACTTTCAAGAGGAGAAGCTTCACAGGGATCCAGGAATCTCCCTACACACTACCATGACATGGACATTCCATCCCTATAGCCATGGGACTTTTCCTGAATCCCTTACCCAGCAAATTCCAGGGAACATTTTGCTACAGTGTGCCCAATAACTGTTCCCTTTTTAGTAGAATTTCCAAAGTTCATCATTCTTGCTAGAAATGAACTCATTGCCTAAGAAAAATTGTGAAGGATAGGACAAGCTTAGATATTAAGGCTGAAGCACAAGAGTTCCATAACATAACATGAGCCTGACACAGTGGCTCATGCCTGTAACCTCAGCACTTTGGGAGGCCAAGGTGGGAGGGTCACTTGAGGCCAGGGGTTTGAAACCAACCTGGACCACATAGTGAGTTTTGCCTTTATATAAAAATTAATAAGAAGTGTTTTAATTTAAATAATAAAAAGAATATAACATGTATGCTGTACAGCATCCCAACACTGATTTACTTAATTAAAGTGAAACTCTATTTTTAAAATTTCTTTAAAAGCATACTTTAAAGGTATTTTTTCCTAGAAAAATAAAAATAACCATCAGAAACAAATTTTTCATGATTTCAGATAAAATAAGAAGTAACCACCTAAACAACACAGGATAATCTTTTTTTTTTTTTTTTT
>CAUYQG010127863.1:0-15299 GCA_963574415.1 Tarsius wallacei
TAGCCGGGTGTGGTAGCGCGCACCTGTAGTTCCGGCTACTTGGAAGGCTGAGGCGGAAGGATCGCCGGAGCCCAGCAGGTTGAGGCTGCGGTGGCCGGGAGCGGCCACTGCACTCCAGTCTGGGCGACAGAGTAAGACTCCAACTCAAAAAATAACAAAAAAAGAAGGCAAAGGGGACTCTTTTATACGTATGCTTTCTCTCTCCCACCTGGCCCCACCCCTGAAGACTGAGCCCACCTGCTGGTGCACTACCCCCAGGAAAATCTAGGATGCCAGGGAGTCTGTGATGAAGCGGAAGCCCCAGGAGGCCCAAGACATGGTCTCTCACTGAAACACAAGTGCCAAATATCAAAGTCCATCCAGAATGGCCCTGTTGGAGTCAGAGGGCTGGAGCACTGGGTAAGCCGATTGCTGGGTTTATGCTCAGAGTGTCCAGTGATTCTGGGCCAGGCCACAGTTTCTCACCAGGCCTCATCTATAGATAAGCCCCACGGGGATGCCAGCCTTTCTCCCTTCCAGGATGGCTGGGGAGATTGATACAAGAACACAGGGAGCTGCTGTCCCAAGAGAGCTGAGCTTGTGCCACTGGGGAAGAATACCAGGACATGACTCCTTTGGTTGAGAACAACATGGGAAAAGGCCTTTACTTTACTGGGTGTCCAAATGTAAGAATCTCCTGCTGTTACGTTGGCCACAGCCCTTGCTGGAGAGGCGGGCTCTGAGTCTCACATCACGGCTGCCATCCCCAGCAATTCCATCCATGTGCCGTTTCACTGCAGGGAGGGGAGAATTCCCAGACCCCCAGTTTGACAAGCACAGTCCCTTGTGCCCCAAGTTCAGTGTCCACTGGGCTGAGGGTGGGCTGCCAGAGAGCAGCCCCTGCCATGCCGAGCGGTCCACACTGCCTGGCAGGTCTGTACACGCAGGAAAGCCTCCTTTCTCCTTCCCAGCCACATCGCCTCCATTCTGAGGGCTGTCACAGCAGCCCTTCAAACTCATTGGGCTGGGTTGCGGCGCATCACACTGTCACCAACTCAGTTTTCATTAGGCGGCTGCTTCTCTGTTAGCCTAGCCAAGCAGAAGAACTCAAACACATGCACAAATTAAATCGACATCCAAACTCCACCAATATACAAAGCAATTTAAATGATATTCATTAGAGCAATGACAAGCCCTGATGAGGCTTTCAGGAGCCGGGTCCTTCAGCTTTTGCCAACTCGGTTTCATGGTCACTGAGGCGGAACTCCGGCGACCGTACCTCCATTTTTTTTTTTTTAATTCTAAGACCGTGACTCCTTCCCAACACACCTGTCTCATATTCTCTCCCTTCCTCCCAGCTGTCTCTTGGCCCAAGTCTCCCCAGCCCTGGTTTCCGGACACAGGTACGGCCATGAACCAGAGAGTCACATAAAGGAAAAACCAGCCACTCTGACTTCTTTTTTCCATAAATGCTCCAATTAAAGCAGATTTCAGTTTCTCGTAATTTCATTTCACTTGGCCTGGGAGATCTCTAACTCACAATTATGACGGTCATAAATGTGTCCCTGGAATCCTGCTGTGGGGGAAAAAAAATGGAAGTGAAATGTTGAGATGCAGTAATTTTTAAAACCGAGCCCCCCAAATTTAAGAAGTCGTTTCCAAAGTCCCATTTGCGTATTTTAATTTTTGAAAAGAGAGCAGGATGTTCACCCTGCTGCTGCCTGGGGCTACAGGGGAGGGGGTGGAGGCCTGACAGGATGTGTTGGGAGTGCCTGGGCCCCCCAGGACCCACGTGTGGGGGCTGAGAGCCACACCAGCCACTGGGCCAAGTCTGAGTCTCCAACTCCTTAGGCACAAAAAACCAGCACGGGGACTGCCTGATTCATCTTCGGCTGAGGGCAGGGCAAGGTCATGGCCGCATCCATCAGATCTTTGGGTTTTGGAGTTTGCAGCCCAGATAACATCCACAGCAGGGGAATGACCCGCAACTTCATACACTGATGCCTACGCTTCTGTTTATCATTTTATGCTCAAGGTTAATTATGTGTGTCCTTGGCTTTGAGCAGAGATATTAGCATGTGAGAATGTGGTCTGTGTCCATACTGGCAGAATGAGGATGCTTGAAAACACCCATGGACTGGAAACACACTGACGTCATTAAGGCATGAGCTCTCACTTAGGAAACGACTTTGTAAGTAATGGTATAGACAGCACTGTCCAGTGAAACTTCCTGTAACGACGGGAATGTTCTACATCTGTTGTCCACAAGAGTCGCAGGCAGCCACATGTACCTATTACGCCTGATGAGCTAAATTCTAATTTCATTCAAATTTGAATAGCCACACGTGGCTAGTGTCTTCTACATTGAACATCACAGGTTAGACGGTAAATAGCAGTGCATCCTAACTCCTGGGTTAGCTAATTGCGGATGTTAATCTCCGGAGAGGGGTCACCTTGCTTATCGCTATTATCCTCAGGAATGATTTATTAAGGATATACGAGTACATGACATTACACAAAGGTGGCTGAGAAGCAGGTTCTCTGATCTTCTGTCTTTCGAACTTAATTGTGAAAATGCCAGGCTTCTTGGATCAGAGGTGGGGCACTGACATCCCAATGCCGAACCTCCAGAACCTGCTACCTTTCACGTAAGCCACTTCTGATGTCTGCAGCTGTAGTGGGACTGAGTCACCATTAGGCTGTCTGGGACTGTTCCAGCCTTCATGGACTGTCAGGCCGCTAACCAACAATTTGGCAAATCCATTGTCTTGGCATGGCAGGGAATATGCTCCCAAATCATAAAACACTTTGGGATGGATGCCTTTGGAAACCATTAAAGCCCACCCGTTACAGGGTTTGCTTGCCTTTAAAACTCTTGTGGGGGGTGGAGGGCGGGTGGCCTCCTGTCAAATCCTTGGGGACAGAAAAATGGCGCCTGTGAGTCAAACAGCATCTCCCTCTGGCTTGCGGAAACTCAACGGAGTGCGAGAAAAATAAACTCCCTGGAAACAAAACCCTGTGTTTGATCGCTGCTCTGCACTGACACTGGGAATCCAGCCCTTGGCTGTGACAGAGCTGCCACACCGCACGCGAGAAGGTGGAGTTCTGTCAGAGAGGAGCTTTTCTTCCCAGAAGCTTTATGTTAAGAGACAGAGCTGAAGCCCTACCCAAATGAGCGAGATGATTTCCAGAGCTAACTATAGCGTGTTTCGCAAAGGCCTGGAGCCCTGGAACTGCGTGGGAGTCGGAGTCTGAGCACCTTTGCCGTGTTCTCTGAGGTCAGCTGAAGGCTCGAAGGCAGCGACTGGCACAGGGTCCCAAGCAAGATGCACATTCAGGTTTCCTTTGCCACAGGTTACACGTGCTTACTAATAAAACCCTGGGGAGAAAGAAGGTTAGTGTTCCTATTACCAAAAAAATAACTATCTAGCAGGGTAAAAATGGTAATTTCTCCATTAGCTAAGAGGATAATAGCTATTATTTTAAAGTTAAAGTATTTATTATTAAAGAGTGGTGTTGAGGTCTGTGTGTTTTCATTGTTATGATTGCTTCCTATAATACAGAGTATATTACTTTCCTGCTAAATAGTCAACAGAATGAAACACGAATGCAATTTCCCAGTTTCAAAAGAACTGCGCAGATGAATTTGAAAAAATAAAATCATTTTATTTTTTGTTTTTTATGAGATGACTCGGAAATCTCCAGAGACAACAGTTTTAACTCTGGACTTGTTCCCTGCAGCCCGGCTTCCCAGCAGCTTCTGTCCCTCGGCGGTCTACCACTCAGGCGTCTGTCTTCAGAATTCTGCTCTCTCCAATGAAGCTGGGCAGTTTATAGGGCTCTTTTTCTCCTTAGATATTTTGCCACCACGTCTGCGGAACTGTGGGAGGTCAGGGGTTGAGGGCAGCTGCAGTGGTCTGAGTCTGAGGAAAAGGATTCAGTCCTTCCAGGGACGCAGAGACTGCTGCCCTGAGCTCGGCTGCAGAGGCCTTTCTGGACAAACCACTTCCATGGGAGTGCAGGACAGAGCAGGGTGTTTGGTGGTTATCAATATACATATTTTTTCTTTTGCGGAATGAAAATAGAACAGAGACGCCAGGGAGATTGGGTCTTCATCATAACCAGCCCTCTCTAACTTACATGTAAGATTTTGGTTAATTATAGAATTCTTGCTGCCTAAAACTTAAAGATACATCACTGATATTTTTGCTAAATGTTGACTGCAGCGAATAGCTAAGATGTGGCATATTGATTTCTTGTTGTGAAGTGAGCTGTTCGAGCTCCATTTAAGATTTTCATCTTGCATGTAGCCCTGAGCACATCACAGCACCATAAATTAGTTAAATTGCACATTTATCACAAATGTTATTTTAAGATACTGCGTAAATGTGATGGCTGAAGATATACAGTAGGCCGGCAATAAGCCAGGCTTGGGCGGGGTGAGGTCGGGGTCACCTACACACCTGTGATGAAAACCTCCTCACTCAGAAACACGCCCCTCCTCCCTGGGCCCACTGAAAGACCTGACTCAGACAACCGACTCCTTCCTCCACTCACTTTCTCTATTAACATCAACCGTAGAACAACTACAGTCGGCTTGGATGTGACTTTAGAGCTGCCTGTTTTCTCTCAGGGAAATCAGGGGCCCTCTGGGCTATGAGTGGACGGCTCTGCAGGGCAGCAGTCCACTCTTGAGCCAGGCAAGGGTTTGGTGAGTTCGGGAGAAAATGGCCCTACATTTCCAAGCAGGATGAGACCCCAAGCAGCCACCACTCCCCTCAAGCTGTTTGGTTCAGGGGACTGTCACCGTGCCAGATGAAGTTTGTATTCATGCCTAGGGTCCTGACTGCCCAGTGACTATGTTTCCCTGGAGATAAAATTCATGCCTGGATCCCATTAATATGAGCAGTCCTTTTCTTTCAATAAGCCCAAGGCATCAAAGGACCGATAGAACCTGTTCCCTAGCTGGGCCATAAATCCTCACTTCTGTTCCCAAACCGAAAAGCCCGGAAGATAATCCTGGGCATGGAGTGAGTAGATGGGCAGAACGTCGGGTCCTTCTTCCGAACTGAAAAGAGGGGGCTTCCGCCATCACTTGCACAAATCCCATCTCCCTTCAAGCCACATGGACCCTGGTGGTGATGGAAGTGTTGTCAGTTTAATCTGTTAGATGCAGGACTTTGGATTCTAATAAACTGATGCTATATTTAACCTGTGAAAAATTCAAGAGTGGAAATCTGGGCTCCAGGATGTGAAGATGCAGAACACACAGGAGGGAGGGTGTCTCTGTCCCCTGAGCCAGGTTCCTGAAAAATGCCTGTGTCCTTCAGATCCTCCCAGGTCACGGCCAGTAGGGCAAAGAACTGTTTAGAGAGGGCCTGGGGCTGGCCACGGAGGAGGTAGGAGATGGGGCAGGCCCTGGGGCCAGAGGGGCGAGTGGTCCCTCCACTGTCTGCCGGCAAAGCCCACTTGAGTGTCCACCTCTCAAGGCGGGCGTCACTAGCACAGCACTCCCTGTTTGCCCAAAGCCCATTTTAAACTCTAGTGGGTTTCTCTCGAAAAACCCAGAGAAAGATGGAATTGCTGAGAAAAAATAGAGTAGACAGGAAAATTTGGACTCCTCTTGACAAAAAGGGGCGGGGACGGGCGGAAAAACTGTAGGCGTGTTGCCGAACATCTCTGAAAGGGCTTAATTTAAATTTTTAATAAAAGAGTATTTTTTAAGAGTTGAGGTGTTTTATGTATTACATGGATGTAATACATCTCTCATTTGTCTAATTCTAGGTTAGGAGCTGCGATTCCACATAACTGCAAGAGTAGTTTGAATATAGTAATAAAGGTATTTTACAATTTTACATGATGTTCCCAGCGTTTTGTTGGCATGATTTGCCGGGGCTAATAAAAGCTTGTGATTATCATATAAATGCTCTTCCCCTCCTCCCGTGGATGGGTTCAAACTCCTCCCACAACCCAACCCCCTGCCTTGTTATCTCTGCTTGCTTTCGCACAGGAGAGAGAGTCTTGGACCCCGAAGTCCTTCAGCCCAGCTCGGCTCTGTTTCCCGCGATTTGAAAATCCTGAGTCAACAGGAAGTGTTCATCCTTCCAAAGATCCTTCTCGCCCATCAGCCTCCTCAACAGTTCGGGGGTCTGACGCCCCTGCATCCAGAAGGGAGATCAAGCCCCCGGCTCCTCCGGCTCCCAAGTGGGCCACCAGGTGTGACCAGAAGCTCTGATATTTGATGACATCACTCTTCCACAGAGAATCTAGCCTTAAGTGAATGTCTTCTTTTGCTCTTACATTTTTATTCTTGGTGAGAATCCTATTCAAGGCGCATCTGAGTAAGTGTTCCCTGCTCTCCAAACGCCAAAGTTCACTAAAACTCCCCTGATTTACGGGCAGCTTCCGACTGCCAGCACCTGGCAGACACGGCAACCGCTCAGTCATAAACAGATCGCATACAATTTAATTTTAATGTGCTCGTTAGTCGTAGCACATTTCAGACATAATTGTGAACGCAACACAAAATTATAGCAAAAAGACAATTTTAATGCTGCCGTAGAAAAAAGGGTTATATGAAGAGTCACACAATGGTGCTTCATTGTCAACAACAAAACAGGGCACAGAGTGTGTTACGGTGTCTGTGCTGTTTACATGCCAATATTTTATACATAGGTTCTCATATGGTGTCAGCTGTCAGTTACTTCTGCAAATTAACTGCCAAAAATGGAGGAGAACAGAATCACTTGGAGAGCCGGTAACCACGGGTTACCTTTCATAAGCCTAAAGATAAAGCTGCAGTGTGGGATCTTGGGAGAATAATTAGGAAGAACAAAACAGAAAGTTACCAATTGAAATAAAAAGGCATCCTACAATATGGAATAGCAACCGAGAGGGCTTATAAATAAGTGAAAAAGGTTGAATCACAGAATGCCTCATGACTTTTAAGCAAAGTATTACAGTACAAACATTTTAAAGGCTTTATCAATGTTTAGGAAATACAGTACAAGTTCCTTTCTTTTTTTTTTTTGTTCTTTTTTTTTTCCTTTTCAAATAGACTTAACCCTTTGAGCACTGAATTTATTTTGAGCATTCTTTGATTTCTAATAAATACCTTTAAAAATCATGTGCAAAATAGTTCTGATGCCTGCCAGGGATGTTTTTCCTGGTCTCGTTTATTCAGACTGCTCAAAATAAATGATAATATGATGCTAATAAATATGTATAATTTAAACATGAACCTCTATCAATATAGATGTACTGTATAGCAAAACAAACAATCATACTTTGCTTTCAGATAATGTTTCTGTATACTTTATAAATGCTATCTGTGGTATCTTCTGTATAATTTACAATGTTTGCATGTAAAAAACAAAACCCATAGACCTTAAAAAAAAAAAAGAAAAAAATATACACTATACATAGGCACGGCTTATGCCCAGAGCATAGCAGGGACATAAAACACTGTTGCTATAAATGCAAGAAAAAAGGTCATTTAACCACAATCACATTTTTCATAAGAGAGTCTGAAATCTATACAATATATACATCTATGTTTCAATGTGAAAATAATATATTTTTAAATTTCAAGGCGTGTTATACCCCTGCAGACCTGCATAAATGGAGGTTCATATTATTAATTATAACCAAGCTGGTAAGGAGTTTAAAAAACAGAGCTTCATACATTATTATTATTTTATTTTATTTTTTAACCAAATTAATGCAAAAGTGCTTCAAAGTACTCAGAGGGCTAAAGATGAAAGGGTGAGAAATGCCAGCACACTCGAGTCTTGTGGAAAAAGTGTGCCTGATTTCGTTATAAATGCTTAATTAAACTGTCTGTTAATGCATGCAGCTTGAAGCATCGGGGGATGCTCACAACTAAATCCCATGTACACAAAGTTCCAAACACTTACCACTGCATTTTAACCTTCATATTTTACCAGTAACAACGGCTGATTATGCACCTCTATTAAACACTGTACAGTTATACAAAACAGTCCAGCCCAGAGCGACTCTCTGCAGTTCAAACCAGAACATGTGCCAAGAACAAGTCAGAGGGGCCGTAAGGTGCCTTCCACAGTTTCCCTCAATGCAAACTGCAGTCATTTCCATCGAGAGCAAACGCTACTGCTTCTCTAACTCGCAGACATACAGAAGGTGGTCTTCCGGGGACTTCCCGTGTGTTTTGCTAAGGTGGAGTTTAACTGCGTGCTTGCTGGCAAAGGTCCGATTGCAAAGTTTGCACTGATAGGAGGTCCCCAGGTCCTCCTCGGGGGAGGACGTCACCAATTTTTCTGACGGCGACTTGGTTTGTGCTATTTGATTGTTAATCTGTTCGGTGGACAGTTTGGATAAGTCCCGTAGCCGGAAGCCCAGGTGTGACTCTAGGTGGCTGATGTATGTGGAAGGAGTCCTGATTTGGGACGCACAGTCGTTACAAAAGAACACAGGGTGGCCAGTGTCCAAGTTTTTGAGGAACTTTGTTCCACCTGTCCTTCGAAGCTGGTATTTCACGTTGGCCAGCCAGTGGCTGATGGTGGTCATGGACAGGCCGGTGAACCTCGAGATGTGCATCCGCTCCTGGGGGCTCAGGTCTGACATGATGTACTTTCCCTCGGAGGTCTGCCGGAGGCTGGCGGCGAACTGGGCCTGGAGGATCAGCAGGTGCTGGGGGTTCCAGTTTGACTGGCGGCCCTTCCTCTTCTGTGCGGGCGTCGACTCCTCAGCCTCCTCCAGAGTGGCCCCGTCAATGTCAGACTTCTCAGAGATGCTGGAAGGAGTGGAGGATTTTGACGTGTGGCTCTCTGTCAAGTTCTTCAGCATATCGGATATATCTGACAAGGCATTCTCGCGTAGCGGCGAGTTTGACATGAATGATACGACGGCAGATGTCTTTGCCGTTGTCACCGTGGATGAGGAGGTTGCCGGGGCTGTGGACGTGGGTGACAAAAGCACTGAACCCAAAGAGCAGCCTTTGTCATTCTTCCCTTTTGTCAAGTCTATGGGCTGGTCGTTGTTGACGTGGTAGAAATAGCGGTCGAGGTGGTCCGCCTTCTTGGACTGCAGGGGCGGCGGGGTGGCCACGGCTGCCTTTTCCGCCAGGCTATTGCTCATCTTGAAAAGCATGCTCATGGGATCGAGGGCGGGCAGGGAGGGCTTGGCAGCCTTGCCCAGGTGAATGTTCATGACCGACTGCAGGGCGCTCAGGGGGTTAACAAAAGGCTGTTCGGGCGGGTGGTCAGTGATGATGGCCGTGCTGCCGCTCAAGCCGCCGGGCAGGGGCTTCGCCAACTCCCTGCCATTCTCCACGGGCTCCGCCAGCGGGCTCCCCTCCTTGCCCCCATCCCGTGGAGGGCTGGGGCTGTGCTCCTGGCTCTTGAAGCCCCCGTCGCCGGAGGCTTCCATCTTGACGGGCTCGCTGACCTCGCTGCTGCACGGGGAGGGAGTGGCCCGCTTGGGGGGAGAGAGTTTGCCTTCTGGCTCCTTCATTTTCTCCTCAACTTTGGCAACTTTCTCGGTGACCTTTTTCACCAGCTCCTCCATGGCGTGAAAGTTTGTCTTGGGCATGGGTGAGGTCTGGCTGCTGGGCGGAGAGACCAGGGTCTGGGTTTTGGAGGGAGAGGCGATCTCGGGGCTGCCAAACACGGGTTTCAGGGGTGTGCTTTTCCCCGACGAGCCGAGAGACAACTTCATCATGTTGGGGAGCTGGTAGGCAGCATGGATGCTGGGGTAGCCCCCCCAGCTCGGAGTGCCATTCTGGGCCTTGTTGATGGCGGACGTCACTGTGTTTTCCAGGGACTTGAGGATATCTAGTCCCCCCTTGGGACTCTCTTCTAAGTCGTTTTCAGTCAAGTAATGGTATTTGGAAGAGATGTCATACTTCTCCTCCTCCTCACCGGGCTTCTCCTTCTCCTTGGGTTTCTCGTCGGGGGCCGCCTTGTCCTTGTCGACCTCCTTCTTGACCTCCACGTTCAGTTTCGGGGAGACGCTCGCAGGGGTGTTGGACGGGGACGTGAACGTGGTGGCAGCCAGGGGCACAGACTGGACCTTCTCGTCCAGCAGGGTGGTGATGGTGGGCGTGACAGGCGTCTCCATGATGGGCTTCCCCTTCTTCATGGCCGAGTTGGTGACCTTGATGAAGTGGCCGGTGACCATCATGTGGGCCGTGAGCTCCTGCAGCGTGTCGTGGGAGCTGCCGCACTCCATGCACTTCAGGATCTGGGACTTGCGGGCCTCGAAGTGCCACGCGTAGCTGGCCCCGTTCTGGTGGCCGTACCGGTTATTTGGCGTGATGTAAGGGTGGGAGTTCTTCTGAAGCGCGTCGCCGGCGTCGGACACGGCGGCCTTGGGGGTCCCGCCGGTGGAATCTGGGGAGCTGGGGAGCTCCAGCTCCAGCGGAGCCTTCTTGCGCGCGGCGGGGATGATTTTGGCCGTGACGGGCGTGACGGGTTCCTTCAGAGGCACTTTCTGGTAGTGTTTCGTTTTGATCATGTGGACGCTCAAGTCCTGGAGGGACTCAAAGGAGTGGCCGCAGTACATGCACTTCAGCACCTTCTGGGCGTCCTCCTTCCCTTCCATCTCCAGCAAGGAGCGCTTGCGAGGCTTGGACCAGCGCTTGGGGTTGTTGTTGTCCGCCTCGTGGTTGTCGTCGCGGTAGTGGCCCGTCTCGTTCATGTGCACCGTCAGCTCCACCAGGGTGTCGTAGGCGGCGCTGCAGTCCTTGCAGCGGAACTTGCTGGCCCCCGTGAAGATGGAGCCGTAGAGTCTGCTGCTCTGGCGGTACAGCTGCACGGTGCTGAAGAGGCTGGGCTCCGGGAGCAGGCGGCTCTGCGACACCTGCTGCAGGGTCTTGGCCACGGCGCTCTGGTGCCAGTCGAAGCTCCCGCTGCCGCAGCTGCTGCCGCTGCTGCTGCTGCTACTGCTGCTGCCGCCGGCGTTCTTCTCCGAGGGGGGCTGGGGCAGGCTGAGGCTGAGGTTGGACCAGTAGGAGTTGGACAGGAAGTTGTGGTACACGGCCTTCATCTGCTCCAGGCTGTCCGACACGGCCGTGTCCTCCGGCGGGGCCGCGGCCTCCTTGGCCTCCTCCTCGTTCTTGATGGAGCCGCTCTCGAAGTCGGCCATGCGGTCGCTGGCCTCGCTGAGGTGGGACTCGCTGTCCATGTCGTGGCTGGAAAACTCGGCCGCCGGGGAGTTCTGGTAGCTGGGGCAGGCCTTACTGGGATCCTTCTCCGGGCACATGTACTTGGCCGAGGGCTCGCCATCTGCGGGCTGATCTTCGGGGTCTAGGTCTTCGTCTACCAGAGCCGCAGCCTTGAGCTCGTCCGAAACGTAGGCTGCCGGGTAACAGGTGGGAAAGGGAGGCGGGCAGGGCAGGGCAGAGAGGGTGGGAGAGGGAGAGAGACAGACACAGAGCGTTAGTCCACGCTGATCGCACCTAGGACGTGTTCTCGGCTCTCAGGAAAACACCGCAAACTAGACGGGCACGTTTATTTGTAAAATTAAACAGTTAAAATGTGGTGTTTCTTTGGAGCGAAAAAAAAAAAAAATCTGCTCTTCAAACATAATTTGCCACCTTATTCTTCTCAAGGGGCAACAGCTTGAAATTAAAACTAAATTTGAAATTAATGAAGCACATTCTGGAGGTGGCATTCATTTCTAAAGTAATAAATTACTTGTATCAACCTCAGAGACAGCAGTTCCTGTCTGTCAATTAATATGTCTTATGCTTCCCCTACCCTTAATGCATTTCTTAACAGACAGATTCACAATTTAAATTAAGCAAGCATTTTTTACTCATTACATTTTTGAGACTCCATCTTTAATAAATATAAAGTACAAAAACATCAATAAAATTCGTACAAAGTAGAAAGAAAGTACATCCAGTGTAATACATTAAAAACAAGGTCTTATGCCTCTTTTCTCACTCACTTCTGGAAAAGCAGGTCTCATAAGAGCTTAGAGCGCGTTTCCTACCGGGCCAGGTTCTGGTTTGTCCCGGTGTTGGGAGGGAAGACCCTGACCCGCAACCACCGGGGCCTGGCCCGTTCCCCACATGTACACCCAGCCAATCTCAGCCACCCGCGCACACACACTGTCCATGCAGAATTATGTCAGAACGAGTTCAGGAAAATTGGTATGCAGTGCTCATTCCTGCTGTATAAATATATACAAGACCTTCCAGTGGACCTTACAAATGTCAAAGTGTTTGCTCTTTAGACTACTTTGTCAATATTTACTCAGCATAAGCTCCATGGGCATCCAGCAGGGATCCTGTCTTTCTGGAAGCAGTGTAGCTGGGCATGTAAATCCAGCATGCATTCCCGAGCAGGTGGAGGGCAGGGCCCAGCAGCTGCGGGTTCTGAAGACACACATCCAGGGACGCAGAAACCGGAGGACACTTGGGATAATGCAACAGGGTAATTTTTTTCATTCTCTTCATTCAGGTTTGTCCTCACTGAAGCTCACCCACCACCATACTCTGCCTCTGGATGGTCTTGTGAGCAATTAGGCGTGGCTAGCTCTGGAGTTAGAAGCAAATCCAGAGCAGAGGAGAAGGGAAAACAAGTGACTTTTCCCTGCTGGCTCCTGAATACTTGTTTGCTTTAAAAGACTGGTGATCGAGTGTGCTTGGTAGCTGGACACTGCACTGCGACTTGCAAGGCTGATTGTTTGTGGAATTCACTCTAGTCGTACTTTTAAGGCTTTGCCCCAGATCAACTTCACATCAAAAAAAGCAAACAAAAATAACAGTGAAGTGGTTCCCTTGAAGCCAAACCAATATCCTCCCTTGTTACTCTTTCCTGAACAAGTGCGACTCTTTCATTCCTAAGCACCTGCTTTGAGCAACAAGACTTCTAAGCTGGGACAAAACAGTGAAGTCCCAACACTGAGCTAATGTGAACTTGGATGGAAATCGTATCCCAAATACACACACATCAGCTGTAGGGATAGGGATACTTCTGCTCCATGGCAAACTATGAAGAAAGAGTCCTGTGCATGAGCCATGAATGTCCTTTAAAAATGACCAGAAGGCCGCGCTCGGTGGCTCAGCCTGTAATCCCACGCTTTGGGAGGTTGAGGGGAGTGGATTGCCTGAGCCCGCGGGTTCGAGACCCACCTGGGCAACTTGGCGAGACCGCATCTCTACAATAAATCAAAAATCAGCCGGGCGTGGTAGAGTATGCCTGTAGTTCCAGCTACTTGGAAGGCTGAGGTGGAAGGATCGCCGGAGCCCAGCAGGTTGAGGCTGCGGTGGCCGGGAGTGGCCACTGACTCCAGTCTGGGTGACAGAGTGAGACTCCAACTCAAAAAAAAAAAAAAATGACCAGAAGAAAGTGCCCTGCTTCACACGGAGGTGTGAAGTGCTGTGGTGAACCTCAAGTTTGAGGCCATGCACTTAGAGATGACGAATTAAACTAGTGAAGCCTCTTCTCCTAGGGCCAGGGTCACATGAACAGAGAAATACAGGGTGGACCAGGGAGGCTCCTCTGCTGGCCACAGTGAAGACTGAGAACACGTGCGGTAGAAGAGATACAGAAAACAAAAAATTAAAAGAAGACTCTCACTCTTTCCCATAGCCTTTCTCAGCTTGCAGCACATTCTAGAAATCAGGGCTCAAACTCCCATGAGGCGGCAGGCCTGGAGGGAGGGTAGTCATGGTAGAGAAACCAAGCATCCCAATGTGCTTAGATCTGTCCTGGTTTTAACACTGAATGTCCTATATCCCAGGAATCCATTCTTCAATCCTGTGTAAGAAAGATGACTGCTGTTCACCCTGGCTGGGGCATACCACATGGCCCAGGTCGGAGCATCAAGGTGGGTCTACAACCTGTCTTGTCATCCTTGCAGAGATCAGCTGGAACAAAATGCAACCCACTGTCTGCAGAAACACACTGCATGCCCACATGAGTGCTATTTCTATGGATGGGGTTTTATTGTGAATGATCCATCTGGGAAAAGAGGAGGAAATCACATGGCCTTTGTCCTTGCAACTGAGACCCAAAGGAAAAGGCCAGTCCCATGGAGGTGCCCCCAGAACCAAGTCTGCAGCACAAATCCCACATCAGGGTCAGTTTGTTCCTACTCAGCTCCCACAAAATCAAGTCTGGGATAGAAATGGCCCCACTAGCTGTCACTACAGGAGGACACCAGGCAACCAGAAGAGGCAGGAGCCAACAGTGGACACGAAAGAGCCCGCTGTGGCATGATGGCTACCTGCTAAGAGGGCTCGGCCAGCCCAGCTCCCACCCAGGAGCAGTGTGGTTCCCCATGCCTAGCCTCCACCCCCCAACACCCTGTCCTACTGTGGAAGCATTGACCCCGCACAGGCTGTCCGGAGTCTCACATGCACCATCACTGATGTGACCAGATCCTGGACCAGGCTGGCCCGCCGCATACTCCAATATGCTTTGTAAATTGCATAGCAGTATCAGAATGTCATCATCTGATGGCTGAGGAGGAAATGAATTTTGAAAGGAAAGTAAGGCCAGCTGTCCTGGCGAGAACAAAATCCAGCTCAGGAAAATGAAAAGCCTCTAGTGCCAAAAAGATCTGGGTCCTGGGGAAACCTGGTCTCACCGCACACGCAACCCCTGGCTTCATTGTGTTTTCCAAGAGTCCTTACAAGTGCACTCTCACATGGCCATGACGGAAACCTCACTACCTTCTTAAATGACCGTTTTCTCTTCCGATCCAAAGGTGCGAAGTATATGCTTAGGTTAAGTCTAAGACTTCTACTCACTGGTTCTTCCCGCTACATTAAAATGAGGGCACGGTACCAATCTTCCACCACCTTTTGCAATGATTGCACTCCTTTGAGAATATCATACACACTCTTGATTGCTACACTTTTAAAATATTCTAGAAAGTGGAACTGGGCTCAGTGAGATGCCAGAGGGAATCAGAGGATGGAAGGCACAAATACTCACTGGACTTCCACAGGAGCCAGGTAGCACACGGCCTTTCTTTCTCCGGGCCTCCGTTTCCCTATTGGTATAATGCAGGGCACTGGCCGAATGGTTTTTTGTTTTGCTTTGTTTTGTTTTTTGAGTTGGAGTCTCACTCCGTCGCCCTGACTGGAATGCAGTGGCCGCTCCCGGCCAGCGCAGCCTCGACCTGCTGGGATCCGGCGATCCTTCCGCCTCAGCCTTCCAAGTAGCTGGAACTACAGGCGTGCGCTACCACGCCCGGCTGATTTTTTTGATTTATTGTAGAGATGAGGTTTCGCCTGCCCAGGCGGGTCTCGAACCCGTGGGCTCAGGCAATCCACTCACCTCAGCCTCCCCAGGCGAGGGATTACAGGCTGAGCCCCCGAGCCC
>CAUYQG010127864.1:0-12436 GCA_963574415.1 Tarsius wallacei
AAAGAACTAGAAATTGACCTTTCATATAACCCAACAGTCCCCCTATTGGGAATATACCTGGAGGAACTCAAATAATTCTACAAAAAAGATAAAGATACCTGCACACGCATGTTTGTTGCAGCTCTGTTCACAATACCAAAAACATGGAACCAATCAAGCTACCCATCAAAGTTGAACTGGATAAAAAAAATGTGGTACAAATACACAATGGAATATTATGCAGCCATAACGAAGGACAAACATATGCACTTCGCAGCAACTTGGATGGATTTAGAGTCGATCATACTCAGTGATCTATCACAGAAACAAAGAACAGAGTACCATGTTTTCTCACTCATAAGTGGATCTTGAACAATTATCATAATACTATAAGAAAGATTGGCAGTAGTGGCAAACTGCATATGGAGCATGGGTGAGACTAGCAGTTGAGAGAAACTGCCAGGGTAGGGAGGGGCACACATTGTCAACAAGGGTACCTGCATAATGAACATTTATATACCTAACCCTGAATTGTACCACATATCTTTAAAATAAAATAATAATTTTATTAATTGATCCTACATGAGAAGGGATATGGCTTAGGTATGAGGATACTGATTGGAACATATTTTCAAGTGTACAATTTTCAAAGGAGATCAATTATACAATGTGAAGTTTCGTATCTCATCTTCTTTCCTCCCTCCCTTCATTCCTCTCCTCCTTCCTTTCTTCTTTTTCTTTTTTTTATTTTTATTTTTGGAAAGGAGAGCTGTATTTTTCATAAAGGGTTGCAGCCTGCAAGGTGGTTATTCTGACAGGCTGCAAAGCACAATATCCAGTCAGAAACAAATATTTTGAGAGATGGAAGAATAAGATAGGAATATATGCTGAACAGAGTCGCCAAGTATGCATATTTAATAAATTATAGGGGAAAGTTATGAATACTTATGAAAGGATAAACATGGGAATATACCATTGAGCTTCATGCCTGTTCATGGGACTCATGTATGAAAAATGGTGGCACTGGAATGATCTGAAAGTGGAGCTTTTGGTCCTCTGAAGACCAAAATTGAAGCAGAGGATGTAAAAATTTTAACTGTGCATTCTCCGTAGACTAGCCAGAACCAGTCTGTGATCTGTGGTCTCTCAACAGGCAACAAAAGAGGGGCAGCAGTGTGGTTATTATTAGTGGTGGAATATTTTGAAAGGGCTGACTTCTATTTACCACTTGGGTGGAAAAGCAAGGGAGGAGGTATAACGAGATATGTCCACCCTTCTATCTTGTCATGGTCAATAACTCGATTTTCAAAGTTACTCTGGGGTTCCCTTGGCAAAGAGGTAGTCCAAGTTGAGGAGCTTAGAAATTTATTTTTAGTTTGCATTTTCCCTTTCTGGCCAAGATCTGCCAGAGGCAGCATCTATGGACAAACTTTTATTTTATCTCATATTGCTAGCAGCTGCAGGTCTGTCCTGTCCCTCAGTGGGACCTCTATGGCCAAGAGACTTAGAATCAAAATACAACCAATTAAACATTTTAGGTCAGGTGGAAATGGAGGTGGCTAGGCACCTATCAACACTTTTAAGCAATGTAAGAGCCAAAAAACAAACTCAAAGAGCAAAACAAATATTGAAATCAGAGGGTATAGTGTGAAGGAACTTTTGCATTTTGTAGATTAATATCACCAACATCCTGAGAAACACTTGCGAGAACAGATTCTGAGAGTAACTAATTTGGGAGAAGTGTCTTTGGTTTTAAATGCTGCAGAGTGCAAAAAACTTGTGTAGTTGATATAGAACCCACAGCTCACTATTGAACAGTTACAGGGGGGTATGAATGATTTTGACACACATGAAACTATTTCTGAGTGAACAACCAATCTGGGGGGCTGGATAAAAGCTACTGTATGGTCTGTTTACCTTGAGAAGGACTGTCTGACTCCACTGAACACCCCAGACAGGGCGGCTGATTTGCTTCAGGTGCAAGCCTGTGGGACTGGCATTATGATGACAGGGAATATTTACCCACTGAATAGGCTCATTAATTAGATCATGGTAAATGTTGTGATTAAGGGAGGGGGGTCTCTCCTACCTGAGCACCCATGTGATGCTACTCTTACTGTTGTTATCAAATAACAGTTCTAAAAACCTTATCAAATGTTTATGTCCCTTCTGAAATTGGAGAGATAAGATGAAGCAATGCTTGATTATGGTGTCAAATTAACCATCTTTGCCTTCCTCTTCTGATTTTCCATCTTTCTTAGCTAAAACCTAAGTAAATCTGATGAAGGAAAAGTGAGGGTAGTATCTGGCCAAGTTGCTGCATTATGGTGAGTATATATTTATTCTATTCCTTTTTCTCTGGTTAATGAGTGTTTTTTGTTTGTTTGTTTTGTTTTGTACTGCAATGTGTGGCTTCTAATTACCTTTAGAGTGAAGACTTTTTATCTAGGCAGAATACTGGCAGAATGGTCCTGTCTAGTTACCTAGCACTGTGAGCCTTATGATAGAACACCATGTCTTTTATCTATTTCTTGTACTCCTTTACACTGGCATCTGCCTTAAAGACTTTTAGAAAAAAGATGTGGTTGGGTAAAAGTATAATTAGAAGATTCCTGACTTTTCTAACCTAGTGTAATCTTAATATTACCACGAATAGGTCATTTCATCATTCTCGTTAGTACATTCATAAAGACATAAATCACACTGTTTCAAATAAAACTAAAATTTTAATTGCTCAAAATACTATAGCATTATCCTACAGATTATTATTTAAAGAACAAATATATATTAATTCATAAGCTTATAATTCTCTTACTATAAAATATATAGTTTTAGAAATTCTATTAATTTATTTAAATCACTAAAGTATCATTTAGAACAACATGGCTCCTTAGTGTTCATGAAATGGCATTCCAATAATTTGGAAAACACCAGGCAGTATGTAAAGCAGACTTCTAGAAAGAGCGTACAGATCACAAGAATTTGGATTAAAAAAAATAGAAAGAGTATTATCTCTGAAGAATTGAAGTAGGACAAACTCAGTAACTTTTTTAACCTAACCATCATCAAAGTTTTAAATGTAAGAGTAAGTGAGAGGTATGGAATGGCATGAATGCTAAGTAAATTTAAGGCAAAAATTTCTAATATTTCCAAAATATATTTTTTTCCTCAAGAAACACTTTGGTGTGCCCAAAGGAGGTGTTAATTATTACTACTTCTTTTGCAGTTTGAGAGTGATACAAATTTCTTATTACAGGTCTAAAAAATAATTTTTGTTATGCTTTGATGCTTCAATTTTTAATGTTTAATTGATTTAATTAGCTTGTTAAAAGGCATATATATTTAGAAAAAAACAATAAATTTAAACAGGTTTCACAGTTTTGGAAGAGTTTGTATCATTCCATTATTGGAAATTAAATGTGCCCCAAAGCAGCTCTGTGAGGCACATATGTGTCAACTGGTACATTAGAGGATGCATTCTGGCACATGCTTCCCAGAGACATAACTGGCACAAACAACTGTGAGATTCCTAACTGCACTGTATTAAAATTGTGGGTTCACTGTATCACCTTTAAGACACCAGCACCTAGCAAGGTGTACTGCTCCTATTTGAGATTCAGTAAATGTTTTTGAATTTTAAAAAACGAAGATATATTTAAACATTAAAAAGCTTAGACTACTCTTAAATATACATTTTATTTTTTCCCCAACTAAAGCTTAATCCTATGATGTTGCCTATTAAACAGAATTCTGAGCTGAGAGTTTATGCCATGATATACAGAACAGTTTATAACTTACTTCGAGTTATAATCATTTTTCAGAACATTCTATCATTTTGCCAGTAAGAGTGGTCAATGCAGCAAACTTACTCCTAAAAGATTTGAAAAATAGAGAGTGATAGTTGGGGATGCTTCTATTGTGTCTGTGTGACATCATCATATTTTATGAACACTTGAGCCCTGCTTGTTTGATGTTATCTTTAATCTTTTACTTCTTTCAAACACATTATCAAAAATTTTTGTATTCAAAAGCTTGCCTTGACTTCCTGGCATCTTGGATGTAGCACTTACCATACTACATGTATAATGGATGGGTCTGTGCTGTAAACTGAAAAGAACCTAAAGTTAGATGGCATAGCCCAATATATTAACTCATCTTATATAAACCGTTATATATTATAGACTAAATTGTGTTTTGTCAAAAATACATATTACATTATGGAGCCATAAGCCTTACATTGTATTTTCAGTCAAGAATATAGTTATTCAAGAAAAAACTACATTTTTTAATCTCTAGAAATCACCTCAGAAATCATATGGAATATTTTAGATTGTGTAAAACTGTGTGACTTAAAATAAATTATGTTAGCATTACAAAAAGTGTCCATCCAGGCAGCCAAACATCCTGAACACAGTTTCAGCCTTTGCTCATTCTTCCCTAAGTGTCATCTGTTGCTAGAAGTCAAAAATCTTCACGTGCTTTCTTTAGATTATATTCTAGAATATACTTTTAGTTGATATGAGACTAACTGTAGTTATGTTAGGGGTTTTTCTGTTATGAGACAGGTGGCTGCATAGAATCAGCATTTTCAGATTTTTTAGATCAAATTACTTTTTAGTCTCTTTTCTATAGGCTACTTTATATTCAGTGATTTTTAAATTTGAATGCCTGCTATTGTTGTGCTTTATATATTTTTATAAAATTGCAGTGATTTAGAACAGTATATTATTTATAATTTTTAGGCAAATAGTTTAATGGACTAATTTCTATATTCCTGTTACTAAGACTCATAGCAAGGCAAATATTGTCCACACTAATTTTATCTCAGAAAAGTAAATATAATTTTTAGCATATAAAATCCAATTAATTTTAAAGAATTTTATTTAAATAAATACCAGTTACAAAAAAATAACACATTGATATAATAATTACTTGAAGTTTTGCATTCAACAGTTGCAAATTCATATGGTTTTAAACTCACTGTTAATATAAATTTTAATTATTAAGGTATACCAATTTAACTTGTTAAATATACTGATTGTTAAGGTAACAAACAAAATTCCATCTTGCATTTGATATTACTCTTAATGAATCAGCCTTTAGCTGCACTTCAGAAGGAAGTACAAACCAATTAGCAATCAGACTTTACTGGAGATTTTTCAATTTTGAATCTTAGTCATATATATACATATATATATATTTCACACATATCACTAATATATATGTGCTTATGCACAGATTAAACAAACGTTTAAATTGTAATTTCTCAGAATAAATTTGTCATATTAATGGAGCACTGACAGACTTTTTGATTTAGTTTTCTGTAATCAAATTCATTCCTTTCTTTCCAGATAGTACAATATTAAGCCCTCCAGAAAGATGAAGTGAAGAAAAGTATTTTCTTTTCTTGTCTGATTCTTTGATTGAAATTTAGCTTAGAGAGGGAACCTTGAAAGCTATGGGCATACAGTTGCCAATCAGTGATAATAAATGGTCACAGAAGGTCCAGTAGACTATTTTTCCTCACTGACTGGTGTCACACCTTTGTAGACTGCCATGCTCCAAGGATGTGGGGCCCACCTCTGTTTCACAACACAGATTGCAATAAAGCAGTACGGCGTTGTTGGGCAAGTAGTTGGAGGGATCTTTATTTACATATATCATCCTGAAAAATTCTTTCTCCTGAGCAGAGTCAACGTTTGCTCCGGGATAAAGTTCTCACTCATAAGTGGACCTGGAACATTTGTCATAATACTACAAGAAAGGGATTGGCAGTAGCCGGACACTGCTAGGGGTTGGCAGGGGCACATAATATCACCAGGGATACTTGATCCTAAACCAGGCGAAGTGAGGACCAGCAGGAGGCCCAAGCTTCACCTGTATGTAGATCACTTATGTACCCAATCCTGTCCTGTAGTCAACAAGTTTAAAATAATATATATATATATATTATTATATATATATTTAAAAGTATGAACATGAATGACCTCAAAGGCAGTTCTGTGGTCCCCAATGAAATTAGTGCTGAGAATAAAAACTGTTTTTTTGATTTCTATCTTATCTTTAGTTTTAAGATGCCAGCCCAAAGGTAGCAATATTACATTTTTCTACTCAGAATGAATCTAGAAAGTACCACCTATGATATTATAAGTAGAAATATGAACACTGCATAAGGAATATAAAAACTTGAATCTCACATCTGATTTTGCAACTATCTCTCTGACTGCAAGTCGATCATGTAATTTCTCAGGGTCTTGGTTTCATTATTTGTTAATTAAGTAATTTGTCTTTAATTAATTCATTCTTTTTTCATCATTTAGATACAGTTTGAATGGTTCCTATATGTCAGACCCCGCTAGGTTTACAAATATGCTCCAGGCAAAATGTCTATATTGAAGATTTTAATGGATTACATAAAAAACACAATGTTAATGAATAAAAATATGCAAAATAATTTAATAAGCTCCCTAATAAGGATTTAGTAGAGGAGAACAATGGAGTGAGTGTTGGATTTTATTGCCTAACAGAAAAAACAAGAGCCTTTTGAAGAAGTTATGCCCAACGGATATTTAAAGGATGAGTAGCTCTACAAGCAAGATACAGACAATGAATAGGGAAAGTTTTACATTCTACTTCCCCCATACACACAGAGTATATGAGATGAGACTGAAGCAATGAGGTCCTGAAGTGAATTTTAGGCATGGTAAGGAATTTTGGCTTTGTCTTAAGTATAATAAAAAAATAATTTTTTTTCAGTGGTGGAAGGAGTGGCATGAAGAAATTAATTGATTTTAGAAAGAGCTCCTAAAAATGTAGGAATTGAGGAAGTTGGGATAAGTAAAACTGTAAAATTTCAAAATGTAAGAATTTTTGAACAATGTAATTCACATAAAATATGTATCCTATGTGACCTAGAAATGAGTCCTTATTCTACAATAAAAACATAATACAATATAAAAGTATAATGATTGAATACAATGCTTTGTACACAGAAATCATATAATAGATGTTGATTGAAATGATGAGAAACGAATAGTTTCAAGAACTTCCAAGGAACTACATAGAGCATACTCCATGTTTATTTGCAAATGTGGAACTTTGAAATAAGATTATTCACTTTCTTTTTAAAACAAGGATTATCTCAAAATGTGGGAAAGTACTTTTAAATACTATGAAATTCATTTAAAACTCTAATACAAAGTTCCAATAAAATGTCATCTAGTTAAATAATGTAACTGAATAATAATAATTTTTTTAACATGTCTCAGCAAAGCCACTTTAAAATACTCTTTGAAATAGTAATAATACAATGAACTTATGAGAAGGATATATACAGATATTCTGAATGCACAGAGGAGTGTGTACTTAATTTCCACTTCAAGACAGATAATGCAGGATGGTTGCAAAGCATTTCACAAAACACATTTCAAAGGAGATAATGCATTTGAATATATTTAATCCCATGCAATGTTAGAAAGTAAGGCTTTGTTCCTCTCTAAAATAAACTAAAATCACTTTGAAAACAACATCTTCAGACCTTGAAGGAATATCCCATCACTAAATGGAAACTTACCTACAAAATAAAGGACAACATGGAGAGATGGTATATTTTCCATATATAAGTTAGAAAATCTTTTCCTTAAGGGAGTAGGTGAGGGTTAACAGTAAGGTTGAGTGAAGTTCCATTCTTTATTTTATACTTTGGACTTTAAGTTTTTTTGTTTGTTTTTTGTTTGTTTTTCAAGCAAGTAATTGCTCAGAAATGAGTTCTTTTCTCAATACCTAGCAATTTTTCTCACTCTTGAACTACGGATTTTATATCAGTTCTAGTGTCTCTTTTTGCTAGTTACACTGAATCTGATATATAAATAGATGTAAGCCTCTCGATCACTGTGGACATGAAGGAGAAGAAGTCAATGACTTTTTGTGTTGAGAATAAGAGCTTAGGGCCCTCCTCTTAGGTATATTGACATTATTTTCCCACATAGGTTTAGTTTTTTGTGAAATTGTTTTGTAGCCTTTCTCCAATTTGAGTTGCTGCTTAAGAAACAAAGAACTTAATCTCTAGGTTTCTGACATGGCTAAATCTAAGTAAATGAAGGCACAGTTAAATGTCTGTGATTTCCAAACTACCAAATACAATGTTTAACTCATTCTGTTGAATCCTATAAACTAGGTGCATTAATCAGACAAACAGAACCAATAGGTTGTGTGTGTGTGTGTAATTCTATCATCCATCTGTTTGTCCATCCATCCATCCATCCATCCATCCATCCATCCATCCATCTATCCAATCTCTCTACCGACCGACCTACCTACCTACTTACCTACCTATGTTTCTAATTTACTATCCAAAATTGGTTCATGTGAATATATAGTCTGGCAAGTTCCAAGCTCCAGAAAGTAAATCAGCAAACTGGAGATCTAGGGCAGTTGATGGTTTAGTGCCAGTTTAAAAATTAACATTTCAGTTTGAATCTGATGCCAGGAAATCATATGTTCTTTTTAAAGATAGTCAGTTGGAAAGAGTTTTCTGTTACTTAGGGGAGGGTCAGTCTTTTTGTTCTTTTCAGGACTTCAACTAATGGATTGAGATCCACTCACATAAGAGAGAATCTACTCAGGCTACCCATCAATATAATATGTTAATCTCTTTTTAAAAAATACTCTAATAGAAAAATTCAGAATAATGTTTCACCAAATATTGGGGTACCCGATGGCCAGTCAAGTTGACACATAAAATAAACCATCATACTAGGAATGATTTTTTTTCCCCTGCTTGAGAGAAATAACCAGAATAAAAGATCCAACACATAAAAAGAAAAATGAGGAATTATCAAATATGTTTATCTCAGTTATTTTCAAAAATTAAGAATGGAAATTATAAATAAATATTCCATTCATGTAAGTAATATAGAGATTATTAAAAATGGCATCCAATATTTATTCAGCATTTGAAATATTCCATATACTGAGCTAATGTTGCTATTGTTTTGAATATACCATTAATTAGGAAACAATTACTTCTACTAAAAGAGAGACTGATATACAGCCAGAGATGTAGTGAAAACCATATAAAGGTGAAAAGTTTGGGAAGTAGAGCAAATTTCTATGTCTTTATTCCTACTGTGCATGAAGTATATAGATTGGACCCAAAACTTCAACTGGACTGTGGTCTCTATGCATCTGATACTCGCTAAAACACGGAAGATACTAAAGTGAAGCAGACCAGTGCTCACTGGAGGGAAACAGTTTTCAATCATGAATGCAGTCCAGTGATAGACTAACGCCATACACTCCCTTATTTCAGTAGAGCCTGACAAAGAACTTCTTATTTATGTCACTCATACACGTTGCATACTATTGCATACATGTGTGTCATTGCATACCTATATGCAATTTTTACCATTCAGAAAAACACTATATAAGAGGAATCTGAAAACATAAACCTTATTGATCCAATAATGCAATGAATTTCACATATAGTAATATATTTTAAAGAAGCAATCAGAGATTACTTCAGTTATTGATACATTAAAAACAAAGGGGCTTCAAGAGGTGAAAATATTGAGGAAATTTTGATGAAATACTCACATGGTCCATCTCCTGTTTGATGAGTCTCAGTAGGGAGGTCATTGCTTAAGGTATCACAAGCATGGTCTTACACAAGGATCTTAAATATTTTATATAAAATAATTTTTGAGATAATTACAGTTGGTGACCCATAGAGTGCAGGTAACACACTGGCCACTGCTCTTTTTATAATCTGCTAGCAATCAATTCTCTGGGACTGTGAGGACTGAGAACAGGCCATAATCCTGTGTGCAATGGATAATTTATGAGTATAACTGCGCAGCTGTACACTTTGAAGCTGATTCTGTAGGCATAAGAGTAAAAGTGATCAAGTGACCTAGGAGGGAGACTCTTAATCTTGAGAATTACTTTTTTTAAAAAAAGAGGAATGCCAAATTATTGAGCTCTTGGGAGTCTTAAATGTAGAAATTAGTGAGTAACTTGATAAATCCAATAAAATATTTTTATTAAGGTATTAATGACATATTGGCATTTCACAAAAGCTCATTTGTTACTGACTAATAAAGTCCTAGACATCATTTCTCATTCAAAATTTGTGTCAATGTTTAGTCAGATAAAGGTCTCAGGAAGTGCCAGATGCAAAGTGGACTTCAGTGGATTACTTTTATTACAAGGTTATGCTTAGAAAAAATCTTGAGCAATGCCTCTTGATTTTACATTTGTTCATACAAAGCTTATATAATACAAGCAGATGGCTCAGCCCTCAAAGAAAAGAGTTGTGAAAACTCATTCTCTTCCTCTGGAGTTTATGATACCTTTTTGAATAGTTATATTTACAAAATATGAGATTACTTGAAAAAGAATTGGAGGTATTACAGAGAGTTAGAACTCACAGTAAAATCACCAATGCTGAGTTACTTTCCCTTTTATTCCAGTTTATAGTTACAGATATAAAGACACAATTAAGATTGTCATTGGCTCTCAGAAAGCAAAGCAAAGTGGTGATCAGATGTTTTACAGATGACAGGACCACTCTTTTCCACAGATCATAGTAGTACAAGTGTAATTTTACCCCAATATTTGAGATCATAATCTGTGTGTGTGTTTGTGTGTGTGTTTTTATGAGTGTGTATTTGTGTGTGTGTCTCTTGACAGTAAACTCATAGGCAGATCTAGGAAAAGAGCACTTAAACCTTATTTCTTTTTTTATCATCCTTCTTCAACACAAAAGAAAAAAAAAGAGAGAGACAATTACATAAAGAGCTTGAAATTAACCTAGACATTTTAATCATTGAAGTTGAAATTCTGACTCTATATAAAAAAAATTAACCTATTTCATAGTAAAAAAAAACCTGAAATTAAAAAAAAAGAGTGAATCATTGGTTATCATTTCTTTTTCTCTTTTTGCTTTTGAAGTTTCCTTCTCTACAGACTATGGTCAGACCTACCACAAGGATAGTTATAGAAGTAAGAAAGGTATTTCAAGATAGTAAATAAAATGAAAATATATAATTTTCTTTATTAATTACATAGAGAAAGAAGAACACATAATTATTTTGACTGACTGAAAAAGAAAGTCTTATAATTCTTCTTTTGTTTTGTTTTGGTTTAAGCCTGGTTGCAAAAATCTATGGCATTTGCATATGAATTCCCTTCAACTTGCATGATCTCAGAGTTTGCTAAGTATACCAGGAAATGAAAGAAACTTAGTGGAAAACTTTGCGCCTCGAAAAATGCTGTCTTTTTATGAAATGATTTTTATAATATCTGTATTTAAGAGGACTCTATTACTTTCTGGACTACTGTTTGAAGAAGTCTACTGAAAATCTATTATTTAAAATTGAAGACTGGGATAATATTATTCCTTCTGCTTCTTGGGTAAAATGAATTATTCCTTT
Organism: Tarsius wallacei; assembly: GCA_963574415.1. NCBI lineage: Eukaryota > Metazoa > Chordata > Mammalia > Primates > Tarsiidae > Tarsius > Tarsius wallacei. The sequence continues at coordinate 11,412 of CAUYQG010127864.1, forward strand.
ATCTGATAGTTTATGTTTATTCCATGGAAGTTTCAATTGCCATTTAGAAAATGTGTTCTTTCAACAGCCCTTGTTTCCGAATAAAAGCCCATTTAAGGTGGGCTGTTCCTCTGTAGACTTTCTTTTTACAGAATGAGCATTATATTTCATAAAAAAGAATTATATTTTATGAGTCTTTTTAAAAAGTTGTACCACATTCTTCATTTGTGGATGTGAAAGGTGTGGTCATCTTTCCTTTATAAAACAATGGGAAAATAAAAGTTACAGTCATCCAATGAATGGAAAAATAGTCTTATTCTCTATATACTAAAGAATTGATTCCAAAACCATTAAATAACTTCTTTTTTAAAAAAGCAGCTTTCACAAGTGAATGGCCTAATAATTTTTAATAAAATATACAGTCCCTCAGTTTCTCTGGGGGATGGATTCCAGCCTGCTCCCCATGGATACCAGAGTCTATAGATGTTCAAAAATCCCTGGAATAAAATGGTATAGTATTTGTTTATAAACTATGCACTTCCTCCTGTATATTTTAAATAATCTCTAGACTGCTTATAATGGTTAATACAATGTAAATGTTATAAAAGTAGTTGCTGTATTAACTAGGGAATAATAACAACAACAAAAGTCTGTATATCTTTGGTACAAATTTTTCTTAACTATTTTAGATTCATGGTTGATTGAATCCGTGGTTGTGGAACCCATAGATTTGGAAGACGGACTGTTTTATATCTTTGTATCCATACTTTCATTCTATGCAATGTCATAACTTAAATCACCAGGATTTTGTCAGTGCTTTTTTTCGGGATCCATGTGGCAAAGATTCACTGATTATTTTTTAGACCTAAAACTAAATTTAGGAGTTTTTTTTTTTTTAAGTTAGAGTCTCATTTTCAACCTTTGAGTTATTCTTTAATAAAAATTACTTGCCATATTTCACTTAAAAATCCTAAATTTAGGCCAGGTTGTAATCCCAGCACTTTGGGAAGTGAGGTGAGTGGATTGCCTGAGCCTGTGAGTTTGAG
>CAUYQG010127868.1:0-20831 GCA_963574415.1 Tarsius wallacei
TTTGCCCATTTTATAATGGGGTTGTTTGTTTTTTTCTTTTCTGCGCGTTGGAGTTCCCTGTAGATCCAGGATGTTAAGCCCTTGTCCGATCTGGAGTTGGCAAATACTTTTTCCCAGTCTGTAGGCTGTCTCCCTACTCTCTGCTACCATAATTTAATTCAACTTCGGAAAGTTATACATAGATAACACCTCTTAAAACGTGTATACATTTTTTTTTGCACCCCGGGAATATACGTGGACTCTGCTAGATCCTGTGAAAAATACCAGAAAGGGTACGATATGGCCCCTCTTTCTGTGTTAGATACAATCTAATTAGGGAGATCTGTGTGATGTGATGATAATATAAGGAACCAATCATTTAAGTCATCATCCTGAACACCATACCACTACAGCTATGAAGAAACTTAAGGCTGTAAAGACTTAGAAGACAAATACCACCACAGCTATGAAGAAACTTAAGGCTGTAAAGACTTAGAAGACAAATGGGCAGTTTAGCCAGTTGGTCTTATAGGTGCTCTGAGGAAGAAAAGACCGTTATGCATGGGAATGATCCCAAAGGTGTCTCAGAGGAGGAAGGACTCGAAGACTGAACAGGTGTGTGCTAGGTGGTGTGGAGGGTGGAGAGGAATCTAGATGGAGAAGGATGAGAAAAACCTGGCTGTGAGGGTCTAGTGTAGGATTCTGCCTCGGAAGCAGCTGGATGCCAAACTGGGATGTCCAGGGTGGTTGGTCAAACTGTGGATATTCTCTTGAGTGTCAGCCAAAGAGTTTGAACTTATCTAAGAGGTCAGAAATGGCAGACTGGAGGCCTGTAGGCCGAGTTCACACACAGACATTTTTCATTTGGCCAGTGAGGTATTACACAAATATCTGGGTCCATATTTTAAAACTGGAAGACTCAGACTTCCATTTTTCTTTAAAAAATCATGTGACCTGGCATTGCTGAGCCCGAACTCCTGAATGACAACAATTTGCTGGAGGAGAGTGGAAATTGTCCCCTCAGACATGTGCCCTCCAGTAGTCCCTACCCTGTTACATGATCAACACTCTACAGTTTCACTTATTACATCACTTGTTTGGACACTATAACCCTTGCCTTAGGCAAAAGGAATTTTTTTGTATTTTTTTGGAGTTGGAGTCCCACTCCAACACCCAGGCTGGAGTGCAGTGGCATGCTCACAGCCACCCCAGCATTGACCTGCTGGGCTCTGGCAAGCCTTACAAGTAGCTAGAACTACAGGCACGTGCTACCATGCCAGGCTAATTTTTTGATTTAGAGATGAGGTCTCACCATGTTGCCCAGGCTGGTCTTGAACCTGCAGGCTCAGGCAATCCACTTGCCTTGGCCTCCCAAAGTGCTGGGATTACAGGCTTGAGTCACCACACCCAGCCCAAAAGGAGCTTTTTAACAAAGAAAGCAACTATTATTTAGGGAACAAAATAAAGGACAAGTTATGGGAAGATAAACTAAAAACAGGGAAAACAGAAAACCACTGCAGTAGTCAGAAGTAAGGCAGCTGGGCTCGGATTGAGGTGATGGGAGTTTGAATGAGAGTGACAGATGTGAGCGGTCTTACGAAGGAAGACTGTGATTGAGTGTGGGAGGAAGAGAAAGATTTCAAAGTTAGCTCTGAGATTTCAAATCTGGGTATCTGAGAGCAACGTGGCATTTACAAGTATTTCCTGTCATCATTCTTGTGACGTCAGTGTATGTTTTCTTGGCAAATACTAACTCGTGAATATTGGCCACACAGCAAGAAGAATTTTCCAGCCTGAAAATGTCTTTTTTCTCCTTCAAAGTATAAGGCAATGCTTTGATAGTCTTCGTTAGTGGTGCCTTCCGAACCTGCAACAGAAGTTCAGAGAATAAAAGATCTAAGCAAAACTTGTTTCTTTTTATTGCTAGCCTAAAAAATAAGACCTATAAACAAGTGATCTAAAAGTAGGTGATTAAAAACTCTCTATTGCGCAGGCTGGAGGGCAGTGGCACAATCACGGCTCACCACAGGCTCGACCTTCTGGGCTCAGGTGATCCTTCTGCCTCAGCTTCCTCAGTAGCTGAGACTGCAAGCACGTGCCTCCACACCTGGCTAATTTTTTTATTTTTGTAGAGCTGAGGTCTTGCTATGTTGCCTATGTTGTTTTTGTTTTGCTTTGTTTTGTTTTTGAGTACCTGTTTGTGCTCTTAAACATTGAAACAAAAATTTTCTCATGAATCTATCACCGATTCTTAGTGTCACTTTGTAAATTTTATAAAACAATACAAAAAGACAAATATTTTATGATTCTATTTATGTGAGGTACCATGAATAGTCAGATTCACAGAGATAGAAAGTAGAATGGTGGTTACAGTGCCTGGGAATAGCAAGATGGGGAGGTATTTAACAGGTACAGGGTTTTAATCCGGGATGATGAAAACATTCCAGAGATGGATAGTGGTGTGGGGGTCCACACTGTGAATGCAACTGTACTGGACACTTTTAAATGGATGCTTGGTTACAAATATTTTGCCAAAATTAAAAAAAAAAAACACAAGGCAAAACAACTCAAATAGCATTCTGTATGGCTTATAAAGCGAAAAGCTGAAAACTATTCCAGTAATTTCTAAGAATTGCAAACATGGGGGAAAAAACCTATAAGCAGGTTATTCTCAAAATATAAGTCTCTTTTGGACCTTCAAAATTGTTAAAAACCACATCCTGTGTACATCACTCTTCATAAAAGTAATTGTAATTCCTATAACTCAATTTTGAACATTTATGAAAATACATTTTCTAAAGTCATCCTGGATTTCCTATCACATTCATTTTAAAATCTCTGCTTTACTAGCTGATAAACAGCAGAATCTGGGAAATCTGGCCTCTCTTGGAATTTACCCAAAACACTCTTAATTTTTAAAAATAGTCCTTTTTATAATACCATTTCTCCTTTAAGTAGTAAGGATCTTGAAATCTAGCAAGTAACACATAGATGAGTGTGTGTGTGTACAAATGATACACATTCACACCAAGCATGTTCTTATGCGCATATCAGACAATTAGATCATGAGAGTCAAAGTGTCACCATGGTAACAATCTTTAAGCGAAATTAGGGAAAACAATGATATTTACCAATAATGTCTGCGTAGATTTCCATTTTGTTGTGTTGCTGAGCCAGCGTGAAAGCTTCATTGTTACATTTGGACATGACCAGAAACTGGATGGCAGACCCATAGTCACCTAGCTGCAGAAAGAACCTAAAATGGAGGGCTTTGCTTAGCTAGCCTCTTACAGGAAATACGTTGGTGATTCACAAAATAAAATCTTTTTCAACCAGGAGAAACTATTTAAAAATAAAAATTTATTAGAGAAACTGCAGTTCTACATTATATGCTTACGCATGAAAAACATAGTCTCATCGGTTGACCACAGCAAACAGTCTTTGAATTTATTTTCTCTCTCTCTCTCTTTTTTTTTTTTTTTTTATGGACAGCTGGAAGGTGAGAAAGCAGAATTTATTGAGGACTGAAAAGCTCCCACGGTGGGAGGGAGCCCGGTTGCCCCTAAATTTTTTGATGTGTTATAGAGACGAAGTCTCGCCAAGTTACCCACGTCTCGTCAAGTTGGCTGGTCTTGAACCCCTGGGCTCAAGCAATCCTCTCGCCTTTGCTTCCCAAAGTGCTGGGATTCCGGGTGTGAGCTACCATGTCCAGCAACCTTTGAATTTAAACACCTAGACCTGAAAATAAATAAATGGTCCTTTCGAATTTATCTAATGGGGGAAGGTGGGGGACTTTCTTTTATGGTATTTTGGAAGTCCAAAAATATTACTGCATTGTGTTACCTGGCTACCATTTTGGCTCCATCCAGAGACTGGGTTTCTCTGACGATATTTACAGCTTTTTCAGGATTATTGAGGTGATCCAGATAGATGCGAATCACACTGTTCCACTGTTTTGCATTCTCATAAGCCACCACAGCTTCTTTGTATCTGTAAGAAATACTTAGTTCAGGCAAACTTTCTCAATATTGTCAATCTGGGAGAAAATGTCAATATATACTTGGCACGCTTTTCTATTTTATTATGGTTGTTGCTTATTTTACCTGAATTTTTTTTTCCTTCACCAGGAAAAATACCAGGAGCCATTCCACTCAAATATGTTCTTTTTAGGGAATTGATAAACTAAATCACCAATACTGAATTGTTTTCTCATCTGAATAAAAGATATATATTCTTTCACACTTTACTGCGTTTTTTTTTCCTTTTAAATAGGAAGATTATGACAGTATTTAGGTTTATCTTAGAAAACATAAGAAATACAGGATTTTCCATTATAGATACAGCTTAAGGGCGCATATAAAAATCTCTGTGTATTGACCTCTAGATGGCGCTCAGGCCTTCTCTTCAGTTCTGATCAGCTCTCGGCTTTTTCCATTTCAATACAATATGTATCTCTATTTCCTAAGGTTTCTTTTCTAAAAGTGGAGGGTGTTAACAGTTTCTTAACAGATACATCCAAGTTACTTTCCAGAGGCTTTAGAAAGTTAGACTTCTCTTAGTCATGTATGTATATCAAGTGCATTTTTACAGTATGGTTATTAGTTCAAAATAAATCTTTCCATATATGATAGGTTGCTTTCATTTTACTCCTATCAGTCAGGTAGAACTTCTTCATGTTTACATGAAATGCACTGTCTAGGACTTGTCTTCTTGTGTGAAGCCCATTTTCCTATTAGTGTCTTTGAGTTTCTTGTATTAAGGTATAGGAGATCTTTGAATATTTAGGATATTAATTATCCACTGCTATATTTTTTATTTTTCTGAGTTGGAGTCTCACTCTGTTGCCCAGGCTGGAGTGCAGTGGTATGTTCACGGCCACCGCAGCCACGACATGCTGGGCTCAGGCGATCCTTCTGCCTCAGCCTTTCAAGTAGCTGGAACTACAGGCATGCATCACCACGTCCGGTTAATTCATTGCTATATTTTAATACTGTTTTGTGGCTTAAAGAAGTCATGTGCCTTGAGGTGTGGAAGTCATGTTTTTTCACTTTTCTTTCCCAAGTTAACCTTAATAAAATGATCACGCAACTTCATTTTCAGGTCATGTTATGCCAAAATTTCACCTTCCAGTACTTAACTCTCAAGAGACACTAGTCTATATTTGACTGCGTAAAGGAAAGGTTGAAGTACATGAGGCTCGGAAGATTTGAACAGTTCAGCACTTCAGGCCAGTGAGGGGTAGATGAAGATGTTTTGTTTTCTGTCTTTCTCTGCTTTGCCTTTCTTAGAAGGTTGCAAATATCAATGGCTGATTTATAAAACTTACATTACTTTAAGCCTACATAAATTTGAGGAATTATACAAACCTCCCATCTGCTTCCTTAGCTTTGGCGTATTGCAAGTGGATCTTAGGAGAGGAAACATGCGGCAGAAGCTCACCAACTTTCGCCCTAGAAAGGCAGGTTCGGGAAGAGAATATCAGCACCACATTCCCTCCCCAAGTAGCTTCCTACAACCAAATGCTAGTTTTTAGGATTCAAAAGCAGTTACGATTTTTCAGAAATCTTGGCTCCTATAGGTAAAAGCAGACTTAACTGCTTTTTCTCCTAATATCCACTGCACCAAGGGTGGGAAAATGAAGGTGAGTCCATTAACTCTTGTAGGACCACAGGACTTGGTTTTTTTCCTAGTAATTTACCTAATCATTTTTCCTCACCAGACCAGAAGAATGTGCTGCTCTTTGGAAAAAAGAACTACTCAGAACAGACTGGAGAGGGAGAAAGTATTACCAAAAGACAAGTTGTGCCACCCTGGGGACACAGGCATTTCCAAACCTGCTCAGAAAAAAATCATAGCCAATGCTTACCAGTTCTTACAGCGGATGTAAACAGATGCTGCTTTGTCATAGTAGTGACCTTTTTCATACAATTGGGCTGCTTCTGAAAATTGCTAAAATAATACAGGATTATTAAAATACAAAATTATTATGTGTAAGACCACATAAATATTAATGCAGAGAAAAGAAGACCTTCATATTCTCCAGTATGGCTCCACAGTCTCTTTTGAGGACCCTGCTGGGATGCTTGAGGGCTTGGTTAGCCCCTCGGCGTATGTCTCCCATCCTTATGGACATCTGAGCCACTCCAGCCAGACACACTTCGTCGTGTTCCTGCAGTTATAAGGCAAACACTGACGCATCAGACTCTAACTTAACCTGACGTATTTCAGGCAGAACGATGAATTTACATCATAAACGAGTCCAAAGGATCTTTTCAGGCAAGTCTCATGATTTTGAAATAACACTGAGTCTTTTTATTTTATTTATTTGTTTTTTGAGTCGAAGTCTCACTCTGTCACCCAGGCTGGAGTGCAGTGGCATGATCATGGCCACCAAGGCCTCGACCGGCTGGGTCGACCTTCTGCTCAGCTGACCAAGGCATGTGCCACCACACCCAGCTAATCTTTTCTTTATTGTAGAGATGAGGTCTTGCCAAATTGCTCAGATTGGCCTTGAACCTCTGGGCTCAGGCAATCCTCTTGCCTCTGCCTCCCAAAGTGTTGGTATTAAAGGTATGAGCCACCATACCTGCCCCTCGCCTTTTTTTTTTTAACCCAGCTATTGCAAAGTTACATTTTTTTCCTCGGATGTCTAGATCATTCATGCTTAACACCAAACTTTTACTAAATGAACTAAAATAGATGCAGCCAAACAAAGAAATGTCAGAAACTCAAGAGATCAACAAGTGAAGGATATGATCAGGCAATTCATAAAAAAACAATTGGCCAATAAATAGGTAAAACATGCTCAACTTTACTAATAATCAAATGCATATTTAAAAAGAAGAAAAAGAAACGAGCCCAGACTTCATTGCTGCTATATAACATATTCATGTACCCAAAAACCATTTGTGTTCCCTAAAGCTATTGAAATAATAAAAAAAAAGAAAAACTTTTTTTGCTTTTCAAATTGATAGAGATGAAACACCTGATAGGCTGGGCACAGTGGCCCATGCCTGTAATCCCAGCACTTTGGGAGTCAGAGGCTAGAAGACTGCCTGAGTCTAGGGCTTCAAGACCAGCCTGAGCAACTTGGCAAGACCTTGTCTCTTGCCAAAAATAATTGCTAAAAAATTAGCTGGGCATGGTGGCGTGTGCCTATGGTTCGGTATTTGGAAGGCTGAGACAGAAGGATCACTTGAGCCCAGCAGGTCAAGGCTGTGGTGGCTGTAAGTGTGCCACTGCACTCCAGTCTAGGTGACAGAGTGAGACTCCAACTAAAAAAAAAAAAAAAAAAAAAAAAACCCCAATAACAAAACAAACAAAAAACACCTGATAACATCCAGTGTGGTTGAGAATGAGAAGCAAACACTATCATACATGCACTGAGGATGAATTACAATTTCTCTTGGAAAGCAATTTTAGCAGTATTGAAAATTAAAAGCCTACTCTATGACCCAGAAATCCCACTTACTAGAAAATATTCTTCAGAAACCCTATCTTAGGAAGCTTAAGGTACACGTACTAGGTAGAATATTCATTACAGTGTTTTTGATAACAGGAAAAAAACCCCATAAATATAATTCAATAAAGGAGGGGGTGGATGAAAAAATTATGGTACATCCAAACAGTGGGCTGTGAGAAGTTCTTGAGAAAGATTGGTATGTACTGACTTGGAAAGTACTTGAAGAAAGCAAAGTGCTGCTTTGCAGAGTGGATACTCAGCTGATCTTTGCTACGTGAATGGAAATGGTTTCATTTTGGTTTAAAACAAATCCTTATTACATACATGCTTAGCAGGGATTCTGGATGGAAATGTACAAAATCACTACCAGTGGTTCCCATGAAAGGGCATAGATGGAGGAGAGAATGCCGAACTTGCACTTTTCATGCTAACATGCTTTGGTGATTTTTCAAATTGGCTATAATGAGGTTGCATTACTTTTGTAATAAAAATGCTAGAAATAAAAGGAAAATCTTAGCTTTTTAAGCTAAAGTTCTGAGATGGAGAATGCACAGTGGGTAATGTTTTCCAGGTTCTCTTAAAGATACAACATGAGAAATGAAATGGCAGGACACATTTTTATGGATTGGGAGTTCACCTTCAAAATGGTTATTGAGACTTAAAAAAAAAGCAAAAGAGATCACTTTATGAAAATCATAGCCTATAAATCAGAAGGGATAAAAACCTTACATACAACTTTAATTAGAAGATCATATTTAGTTTTCAACTTATCAGACTGATAAAAATATTGTCATCTTCAGTTTTTAAGAATTTAAAGTATTTTGAACCGATTTAGCTATATCCTTGCAAAGTCGTTAATAAACTGAAAAAGGTTCACCTCCTAGATATTAAATACAATGCAAATAAGACCACAATTTTTAAAAAAATGAACCTGAAAACAAACCCAAAGATAATTACACATATCCTTATTCAAGGTTACCTTATTATCACCTGTTATTCCTTTCTCATAATGAGCCAAAGCATTTACATAATCACCCCTGAAAGAAAAATCAGAGTGAATTTTAATACGTATTTAAGAATTTCATTTACATATACAAGACTTAAAAGATAAAGCAACTGAGTTGCTTAAGCTCACAAGAGATGTGCTGCACAATAGATGCAATCTTTCAAAGTGCAGTCCATCAGTATTTTGCTACTTTAAAAATAATTATTAAGCTGGATTATGCTATACTGTACGGTACTTACTGTGTGATATGCTAGGCATTTTGGGGATCTACATTAATTTTATGGGTCACTTTTGGGTAATTATTTCCTTCAGGGTACAAAAGAATAGTCATGTGACCATAAAAAAACCTATGTTTTCTCCAAAGGCCCAATATTTACAAGAAGAATATGTGTTGAGAGAATCTGCACTGCTGTCAATTTATTAAAGGGTAGAAATGGAGGAACACAGTGGGGATTACCGTCTTGAGGGCCTTGGTTCTTACTCCGAGCAAAAGTAATATATATGATATAAACAATACTACTACTTCCTTCCCATGACTGATGCTAACGGGGGTCTACGTATGCTAAGTATGCTAAGTATGTCCAGAAGGCATACTTATTTCAATTTTTTTTCATTATTCCAGATAGAATGAATCAGTGATCTGCCTAAGACCCTTTTTGAGGTCTTTTCTCTAAGAGACCAAACCATCTTCTCTAGATTAATCAGCTCTGAAAAATGGCATTATGTAAAATCTATGTTATCGCTACTTTATCAGCTTAGTCAAGTTATTCAACCTCTCTAATGCTTCCTCTATTGACATACAAGGACACTTTTGGAAGAGAAGCTGTTTTGCTGACTGAGAACTCTGTTTTGATCAGCCTAAGATTTCATGGTCAGCTACATTCCCAAGTAGAAAGTTCTACTATTTGGACCCGATTACATCAACGGAGCCAGGGATTTCTCCTGAAAACAGGAATGACGGCTTCTTCTTTGGGAGCCTGAAGTTTTCCTTGGGCAAAGCCATTAAGACTTTGGAACTCTCACTTTACTTTTATGTTATTTTAGCACAGTTGATGATTTGTCATTATTTTATTTTGAAGCTCTCACATGGATCTAGTGACTCATTGGTCTAACCCTAGGCTGGTGAGTTAAACCTCTCCCAAACTTGATAGGCTGGCCCCACTTTGATGTAATCAAGGTCTTGAATGCATAATGAAATAGACTGTGGACACTGAGCACAGGCCTAGGGCCTTATGTGTCAAAATCAGCAGCCAGTGGTTACTCAGATATGTGATAATAATGGGATATACCTAGATTAGTTACTATTCCCACAAGGAAATTTCTTCAGACTACTGGGAGCTGGGTTGTGTGTCTAAGATTAGAGACCAAGGATCTGCATACAAATTTCAGTGGAAGCCTTGAGAATTGGTGGCTTCATGGCTAGGTGTTGACCAGAAAAGGATTAAATATCAACAACACAGAAGCTTCTTTATCTTCTTTGTGTGGATTGATTTTTGATGGAAGATAAACTTCAAAACATTCTATTCAATCGGTAAAGTGTTCAGTGACAACTTTTTACATATATGTAATATACAGTCCAACACTGGTTGAAATTGTTGTTATTTAATACAAAATATGTCATAATATTCTGTAAAAATTCTGAACTTCCAGACTTCTAATTCCTATATTTGCCTCTAAAACTTATCTACTATTGAAATCATGCTGCATGATGTATTATGAATATTAAAAATATTTTTAAAAAACCAACTAGAAAAATTTTGCTATCCAATATGCATTCTTAAAAAGAGAAACAACAGATTTTTTTTTTCTAAAACTCTAAAAGTTCATTCCACAGTTAAAACATCTTAATAAACATTTTCCCCTTAATAACTATTGTTTCTCATCAGGTGATGATTTGTTTTTGATCAACTTCCACATTACCACACAATAAAGAAAATAATCTTGAATTTAGCACATTATGCTTTATCTAATTCTCATTATTATTATAGTACTAAACACATTATTCAGTTTAGCTGGCTTTTTTTTCATCACAAGTGTCTTGACTTATATCCTGGTGTAAAAGCTCTTTAATTTTGCTAACTACTGTAGAATATTTACTTCTATCTGTTATTGTTCCATTAGAACATATTTTTATGACAAACTTAAACCCCAAACTATATTTGTTGACATTATATTCTTTTTTCTTTTTTTTTTTTTTGAGTTGGAGTCTCACTCTGTCACCCAGGCTGGAGTGCAGTGGCATGCTCACTACCACCCCAGAGTCGACCTGATGGGCTCTGGCAATCCTTCCGCCTCAGCCTTCCACGTAGCCGGAACTACAGGTGCACACTACCATGCCCACCTTACTTTTGATGTATTGTAGAGACGAGGTCTCACCAAGTTGTCCGGGCTGGTCTCGAACCTGCAGGCTCAGGCAATCGACTTGCCTCGGCCTCCCAAAGTGCTGGGATTACAGGCGGAGCCATAGAGCCCAGCCGACATTGTATTCTTTATAATTTTATGTACGGTTCAAAGTTAGGTTTGTCATAAGGAGAGTTGAAAAAATACTTCTTCCTTCACATCACTGTCATGTTAAAATCACAAATTTAATAAAACAATGATGTTAGCAACATCTGTGTATTCATCAAGTTGCAATGCATTAAAATAGGCGTAGAGGTTTTTGACTGACCTCAGTTCATTTGACTAAAAGGAGATAAAGTTTGAGTATTTGCTATAAAAGCTTCTATTTTCGTGAAAGAAGGGCAAATCAAAGTCTTCTGCATGGTCCAAGGGTTTACTGGGGTACTTGTGCTCCCACAGGATGTGGTGGGCCATCTTTTCTTTTTAGCACAAAAGTTTTGCAGTCTAAGCCTAGTCATCTTCAGGATGCAGATGGAGGGACTTGCCAGGGCATGGGACTTGTCCTTTGTGTTATGTACTAAGGTTCTAATATGTCCTCTTCTGAACATGGATTTACAAGGGGCAGAAATGTTGCAAATTAAGTCAAGATTGACTAAAAGGAAAGAAAATCTCCAAAAAGTTTGTATCTGTAGAATACTTAAGACTAAGGAATCATGGTTAGAAATGGAGAGTATTTTTTGGTAGAATAATTTCTACAACTCTAATTTGTGTGTCAATATTCTCAGTGAATCCAAAGCCCATATAAAAATAAAGCAGAACTATGTATAAATGTTTTTTAAAAAATTAAATGTTAGAACCATATTTTCTCTGATCAAAGATTAACATTTTTCCATATTTTAACATATTTAAATGCTGGGATATATCATATAATAAACAGATACATCATATAATAAATGTCAAAAGAAACCACCCAGTTGTGACGTGGCTGTCATTGCACATACATGTGTAAACTTACATTTGCAAACAAATTGTTCATTTATTTTCTTTGCAGATATTTGCATTTGTAGCACTAACTATGGCTAAATGTGAACTTAAAACTGGATCCTGAAAGCCTCTAAAATTAAACTTTCATGCAGCATTGAAATAAAAATGTATGGTCTGTCAATTAAGACTACAGACAATTAAGATGATGTAGTAATCAAAGCACTAGAAAATTTCTCAGACTAGATCATGAAATTCCAAAGGTAGGAGAGAGTTTTGAAGTCTATTCATGCATCATAAAGGATTATTACTCAGGTATTGAATATCCTGTGAAAAGCTTCTGGCTTGACTTTCATCACTGTCTAACTTCATCCATATGCAACTCAACTTAAAAAAGAAAAAACTGGCCGGGCTTGGTGGCTCAGTCTGTAATTCCAGCACTTTGGGAGGCTGAGGTGAGTGGATTGCCTGAGCCCGTGGGTTCGAGACCAGCTCAGGCAACTTGGAGAGACCTCGTCTCTACCATAAATCAAAAATTAGCTGGGCATGGTAGCACACGCCTGTAGTTCCGGCTACTTGGAAGGCTGAGGCGGAAGGACCGCCGGAGCCCAACAGGTCGATGCTGGGGTGGCCGTGAGTGTGCCAAGGCACTCCAGCCTGGATGACAGAGTGAGACACCAAGTCAAAAAAGAAAAAAAAAACAAGACTACAATTTTAAGAAAATAGAAGATGAAGACCAAATCTCAATGCTTTCTACTATGTTTGGAATCACAGAGCAAATCCTCAAGGTGTTAAAAAAAAGGTCAGGACTATGAGCATCAGTTAGGAAAAGCAGCGAGTCACCCTGATGCTATGTATAACTATTGATAGCCAAATGTGACTCAGGACAATAGTTAGACTCTAATGTAGAAATGGTTTAGACCCAGGCTTAGATTTTGATGCTGGAAACGTAAAATGGATAAATCATGGATAAGATATTATTAGTTAGAAAAAACATTTTTTGGATGTATAATATATACAGCTGTTTTTCCCCTAAAAAGAAATTATTATATCTATATAGGGCCTTATCATTAATGAAAGTTTAGAACTGAAGATATGCAGTAATTAGCTACTTACTGAAACATACAAATGAGGACTTACGTGAATTCAAGCTGAATGGCATATTCTTTTGATATAAATGGTATCTGGTCTGGGGCCAAACGCTTTGCCAGTTGTAGAGCACTGTCCCAGTGCTGTAAATCCCTTCTCATCTGTTAAGAAGAGAAAGACCTTCATTTCAAATTCACTACATAGTGCCAGATTAAAAAAGAGATTTAAATACTTTGTTTAAATAATGAAACTTGATCTTTACAAGGATAAGGTATTACTCTAGCATGCATTGTCAACGGGGGTGATGGAGCCCTGAAGGAGGCAAAAATCGATTCTTGAGGGGGCAAAAAAACTCTTAGCTACTATGATGATTTGTGGCCCTCCAAAACTCAATCCTACCTAACAAAATCTTATTCCTTAGTATTTAATTTTTCTCAGAAGGGAGAAATTAAATTAAATTAACCAACTGAATTAAAATTAAAATTTCTTTCTAGAGGGGTGATGATTTACAAAGTTGAGAAACACTTTACTATAGGAAGGAACTGTTTTTTCCTCTTAGAAAATCTGAAGCTATGTCACAACATGAATAGTAGCAAACATAAATAAGTTATAAATGTGTCTTTCTTGGTTCCTGTGGTCTTTTATCTGTGCCTGACACATAATTCCAAATACAATGTAATCATTACAGAATTTTTAAAAAGTCATTCCTCACTTTATTTACACTTGTAAAGAATTAATAATAATTGATATTTTTCAAGTGTTATTGTCGGCCAGAATTGTTCTAGGTCATTAACCTATTGATTTTTCACAACTACCCTTTTGCAATGATCTTCTCTTGTACGCATTTTAGAGATCCAGAGACTGAGGAAAGAGAAGCTAGTTTTGTATATAAGGCTGTATAGCTAGTACATGGTGGAGCTGGGTGGTTAGGCTCTGTCTCTGAACTCTTCACTTTGCTAACTCATCAGCCTTCAAAGTGAGGTTAAGGAATAATCACCCCTCTCCATTCTCAAGTCTTCACCTCAAATCTCTTCCAAGTCTAGTGGCACATGACAAGTGCCCACCTAAATGCAGAAGGCCTGAGATGGTGTCCTTGCCTCCACGCAACACAGCCATAGTCCCACTTCAGTGGGGACCCATCCCAGGCTGAAAACTTCACTGAGTGTCCCCAGGTATTTGTAATTATTACAAAATTAATTTAGCTCACCAAAAATTTAAAATGAGAATTTGCTGTAGAACAATTTGAGGAAAGTTATGAGATTAATAACAAGCATGTTTTCAAAATAATTTCTTTCACATAGCTGTAAAAATGCCAGTTTCAACATTACTAATTCCAATAGCTAACATTTCTTTGTCTTTTGTATTGATCAGGCCCTTTGCTAAAGGATATAATTCTCACTTTAAAATCTTGAGGACTACCCTGCAGGATAGATGCTGTTATTCCTACTTTAAGGAAGCAGGTCTAGGGCCCAGAAAGGTAAAAAACCTTGTCTAAGGTTACACAGAGGTGGGATTTGAACCCAGATGTGCCCGACTAAAGTCCTTGCTCCTAATCGCTATTCTATGTTGCCATAGCATAGCTCCCTTCTTCCCAGCCCTAAACTAGGTCCTTCCTCTGTTCTAGTCCCTCTACCGCACCACTCACCTACAGGACACCAGTCCTTAGCTCACCTCTTAATACATGTAAGAGAATTTCATGCAATAAGTAATACATGCGCCTCTGTTTTCCCATCTGGATAATAGAAAAAATAATGGTACTATTGCATAGAATTATTGTGAGAGTTAAATGAGTTAACATATGCCAAGTGCTTAGAAAAGTGTCTGGCACATGTAAGTACTGGATAAATGGTGGATATGTGTTTGTAAATGTTTCTGGAAATTATACAATCTCTTCTCTTTGTACACAGTTAGACTTTAACTCATCTGGTAATGTTACAACCTCATGCCTTTTATACCTCCACAGAATGCAGAATAAAAATACTTTTGAAGTTAACGAGTACTCAAGGGTTTAGAAAGCTGAAGCACTGAAATGGGGTAGCAGGTGGCTCTGGGGCTGAGACACTGCAGCTCTCCAGAGGGGTCCCCTCCTTGGCATGTTCCCTCCATGCCACTTGCTGCATACCTCCAGGGCAGCCACAGGACAGCTGGACGCGAGGTACAGGTCCTGAGCCAGGTTGAAATCACCAGTAAACATGGCAAGGTGTCCTGCCAAGAGATTGAAGTCCTCTATTCCCTACAAATAAAATCAGTTTTGATGAGAAGGAACACAAAACTTTTTTTTTTTGAGTCAGAGTCTCACTCAGTCACCCAGGTTGGAGTATAGTGGCATGATCTTGGCCACGGCAGCCTCGACCTGCTGGGCTCAGGCGATCCTTTCTCCTCAACCTCCCGAGTAGCTGAAAGTACAGACAAGCGCCATCACACCTGGTTAATTTTTTGATTTATTGTAGAGATGAGGTCTCTCCATGTTGCCCAGGCTGGTCTCAAACTCCCAGGCTCAGGCTCTTGTCTTGGTCTCCCAAAGGGCTAGGATTACAGGCGTGAGCTACTATGCCTGGCCAAAAGTTTAACTTTTTAAAAAAGGCTTTCTGCATAGGAAGTGATCATGTTCTATCAATCTACTTGTTCACGGGTTAGGTAAAAATTAACTGTAGAAATTTAAAATATTTGAATAAATAGCATGTAAATCTTAACCTGCTGAGTCCCATAAAATGCCATTTACCTTTATTTGTTCCAAGGACATCACCATGCCAACATCTCCAACTGTCCGATAAACACGGATGGCAAACTCCACTTCCATGTGATATAGACACGCTCTCGCCAACTCGCTCCAGGCAGCCTGATCATTCAGAAGCTTGCACATTTCCCAAGCATCAGAAAACCTGGGATTTGGGTACATAAGCTTAATCAGATAGCTCTGCTTGCCACGTGTCAGACAATTTTCAGACTGCACATAATCTAATATCATGCCCTAGGTCAACTTTGCAAAATATTTCTTAACCTGTGTCATTTACAAGTAATAAAAAAATACTTAAACTTTCCATTTTTGTAAAGATAATATTTTTCTTGAATTTTTAAAGTTAATATAAATCTACTCTCTGTAATGAGCCCCCTCAACAGCTAAACAACAAATTCTATTTGTTGATTTTTTTTGTTTTATTTCACACACAGATGAAATTTTTATTCTCACGTAATAACATTAGTGCTCTATTTCCATAAATTCAGAAGTCTGTTTTTTTCTTTTCTTTTCATTAGAGTCAGGGTCTCAGACTGTTGCCCAGGTTGGCACAATCACAGTTCACCACTGCCTCCAGCTCCTGGGCTCAAGGGAACCTTCTGCCTCAGGCTCCCAAATAGCTGGGACTACAGGCGTGTGTAACCAAACCTGGCTAATTTTTAAACTTTTGTAGAGATGAGGTTTTGCTGTGTTGTCCAGACTGGTCTTGAACTCCTGGGTTCAGGCAATCCTCCTACCTCTGCCTGCCAAAGGGCTGGGATTACAGGTGTGAACCACCACGCCCAGCCTAAATTCAGAAGTTTTAAACAGGGGTCAGCAAACTATGACCCGCAGACCAAATTCAGTCAGCTGCCTGTTTTTGTTAATAAAGTTTGAGTGGAACAGTCACTCATCAGCCCACTCCTTTACGGGTTGTCTAGGGCTGCTTTCACACTACAACAACTGCTTTAGTAGCTGCCACAGAGTCCTATGGCCATTAAACCCTGAGATGTTTGCCATTTGGCTCATAACAGAAAAAGTTTGCTGGCCTTTGATTTAAAACATGGACATAAATGCCGATTAAACTTTTTTGTGAAACCTCTATACCAGTGAATATATCACATCTAGCCATTCATTCATCTATCTGGTTTTTTTTATCCTATGCACATTTACTGAGCTCCTATGAAGTGCTTAGACTCAAGATACAAAAATCAAACACATGGTCACTGTTCCTTAAGGCAGTTAAGTTATAACTGGGGAAGGTGGAAGAGAAAGATAAGTAAACAAACTGCTATTGTATAATATAGTATGATTGAGGTTACTGAGCGCTTCCGATATGTAAGTCTTTGTGCTGAGTCTTTTGCATAAACTTTCACTGGGTTATCCTAACATCCCTATCCACTAAGTATTATTGTCATTTCTCTTTACAGGTGAGGAAAGAGAGGCTTAGAGACCCCACATCTTTTTTTTTGTTTGTTTTGAGTTGGAGTCTCATTCCGTCACTCAGGCTGGATGTGGGGTACAATTCAGGGTTAGGTATACAAATGTTCATTATTCAGGTACCTTTGTTGATGAGGTGGGCCCTTCTTCCCCTGGACATTTCCCTCAACTGCCAATCCCACCCCACCTCCCCTGGCAGTTCCCCACTACTGCCAATTCCTTTCTTATAGTATTATGATAATTGTTCAAGGTCTACTTATGAGTGAGAACATATGGTACTCTGTTGTTTCTGTGATAGATCACTGAGTACGATAGACTCTTAAATCCTTCCAAGTTGCTGCAAAGTCCATATGTTTGTTCTTCTTTATGGCTGTGGAATATTCCATTATGTATATGTACCACTTTTTTTTTATACAGTCCAGCTTTGACGGGCAGCATGGTTGGTTCCATGTTTTTGCTATTATAAATAGAGCTGCAACAAACATGCGTGTGCAGGTATCTTTATTGTAGAATGATTTGAGTTCCTCTGAGTATATTTCCAATAGGGGGATTGCTGGGTCATATGGAAGGTCAATTTCTAGCTCTTTCAGAAATCGCCACATGCGCTGTCTTCCAAAGAGGTCACACTAGTTTGCAATCTCACTAGCAGTGTAGAAGTGTTCCTTTTTCTCCTCATCCTCGCCAGCATCTGTTGTTGTTTGTTTTATTAATGATGGCCATTTTTATTGGGGTTAGGTGGTATTTCAATGTGGTTTTGATTTGCATTTTTCTGATGATTAGTGAGGCTGAGTACTTTTTTATGTCTGTTGGCTGCCCATATATCTTTTGAGAAGTGTCTACTTGTGTCTTTTGCCCACTTTTAATAGGGCTGTTTGTTTTCTTCCCTTCGAAGTGTTTGAGTTCCTTATAGATCCTAGAATGTTAGGCCTTTGTCAGATATATAGTTGGCAAATATTTTTTCACATTCTGTGGGCTGTCTCCTTGCTCTCTTGATAGTTTCTTTTGCTTTGTAGAAGTTTGTCAGTTTGATGAGGTCCCACTTGTCTATCTCATCTCATATGGCATGGGCACTTGGGGTTTTGATCAGGAATTGGTCACCAGTTCCACTTTCCATAAGGGTGTCTCCTGCATTTTCTAAGATTCTTATAGTTTGAGGTTTTACGCTTAGGTCTTACCTCAAAGAAATTAAGAGAAAGAAGCAGAAAAAGAAAATCTCAAGCAAGGCAAAAGTTCTATCAAACTTCATTACAATGAAATCAAGATGCTGCTGAATTAGTTAGGTTTATTAGCATTCCATAGTAACTGGGCTACTTGGGTGTTTAGAAACCTTTCTGTTCTGAAGGGCTTTTCTTGTAATAAATTACCCATAACAATAACACCTGACAACAGTACCTCCTTTAGAATTTATATATGTTTTCATATCCCTTATCTTGTCTGAGCCTCATAATAACCCTGTGAAATAAACAAGATAAGCAGTATGACCTCCATTTACTTAACAGGATTTGAACTTTAAAATCACAAAAGCAAATGCGAAGTGTTTGGAGCCCTACCTTTTTAGCATTAAAGTCTGTGCGAGCAGCTGTCTCAGTTCATCAGGCCCCTTGTCTTTTATGCTGTCGAGGAAGCCATGGGTACTGAGGTAGATGCTATTTATTTTTCCGCTCTGTGTCTGGCAGGTCAGCTCTCCATTGTGCAGCAGCAAAGGTTTATGAGAGAAGGGAACTTTGGTGCTACCGGCCAAAATAACCTTAGAACCTATATTATAAAACAGACATCTTAACGTGAAAGCTAATGCTTAGCACAAATATCAGAAAGGAATGTTTTAATTTCATTGCAATGAAACTTCATTTAACAATAAACGTGCAAAAAAGTACCTTGTATAGTGTCCTTGTGAAAGACATAAGTGTATACTTTATCATCATCGTAAGCAATAAATACACCTTTATCCATCGGCCAGTTTTCCCAAAGAACACCTTTTATGGTTGGTGAAAAATCTGGAATCTCATAGGTAGCACCATTAACCTACAAAATATGATTTATAGATCTGTCTGTCTCAAGTCTGTACTTAAATGGTTATTGTTTGCCTTGGTAGGAGCCTGTTTGCAGCCCTAGCTGGCATCCCCTACCAACTCATATTCAACCTGACACCACTCCAACCACAAAAGGAAAGTTTCTTTTTTTATTCCTATACGGGGTCTGGCTTGAAAAAAACTAAAGTTATTTGGCAAATCAAGGGTTTTATCTAAAATTTGGTGAATTTATAGGAAAAATGACAAGTCTAGAACAAAACTTCAGGTTAAAAAAAAATTAAAGCTGCTTAAGACAGAAATTTAAACTATGAACATGCTTGTGTTTAGAAAGTTTTCAATAATACTGAATATTCAATAACATGGGTATTAAGAAACAAATTAATTCACATATGGTTGTAATAAATTACATTGGGGATGCTTTATTTCAAAAATGTTCTCTAAAGTGCATTCCAACAAACATAAATATGCAACCATCCCACAGTATCTGTGGGTGATTTGTTCTAGAACCCCCTGCGGATACCAAAATCTATAGTGCTCAAATCCCTGATATAAAATGGTATAGTACTTGTATATAACCTACGCACATCCTATTCTTTAGATCACCTCTAGATTACTTATAACACCAAATATAACATAAACGCTATGTAAACATAAACAATTGTTATACAGTATTGTCAAGGGAATACAGGTAAGAAAAAAGTCTGTACATGTTCAGTACAGATGTAACCATCCTTCCCCCACCCCCCAGATATTGTTGATTCATGGTTGGTTGAATCTATGGATGCAGGACACCACAGATATGAGAGATGACTGTATTACTTTTTTTTTTAGAGAGACGGGGTCTCACTGTGTTACATAGGCTGGTCTCAAACTCCTAGCCTCAAGCGATCCTCCTGCCTCCCAAGTGCTATAATTACAGGCGTGAGCCACTGTGTCCAGCCTGATTGTACTATTATAGCTATATAAGCTATTTAAAAAAACATACATATTTGGCCGGGCACGGTGTAATTGTGCCCACGCATGCCTGTAACCCTAGCCCTTTGGGAGTCAAGACGAGAAGACTGTCTGAGCCCACGGGTTTGAGATCATCTTGGGCAACAGGGGGAGACCTCTTCTCTACAGCAAATCAGAAAAAAAAAATTAGCTGGGTGTGGTGGCACACATCAATAGTTCCAGCTATTTGGAACTCTGAGCCTACCAGGGATGAGGCCAAGAGGGCCATGACCATACCATTGCACTGCAGCCTGGGCGACAGTGAGACTTCTACTCGAAAGAAAAAAAAAAAAAATCAATCCACACAACACCTGTGAACTCAGGTAGACAGGCTAAACAGGAACTGAGACATATTGGCCTCCTTCCTACTCTATTTTCCTCTTAAAGTAAGAATGAAATCTAAAATTCTTACAAATAGTAACTAATACTACAAAGCTGTGTTGTCCAATACAGTAGTAGCTATTATAATATTCACATGTAGTTCCTGAGCACTGAAACATGCCTACTGCAAAGTGAGATATGTATAAATAGAAACTACACACTGAATCTCAAAGAATTAGCAGAAAAGAATCCAAAACATCTCATTAATAATTTTGCATACATGATTACATATTGAAATGATAATACTGGGTTAAGTTAAATATACTAGAATTAATTTTTTTTTTTTGAGTTGGAGTCTCACTCTGTCACCCAGACTGGAGTGCAGTGGCTGCTCCTGGCCACCGCAGCCTCGACCTGCTGGGCTCCGGCGATCCTTCCGCCTCAGCCTTCCAAGTAGCTGGAACTACAGGCGCG